>JAKKIB010000253.1:0-82500 GCA_023089585.1 Melophagus ovinus
GCTACCACTAGCTACCAGCTACTACCAGCTAGCTACCAGCTAGCTACCAGCTAGCTACCACTAGCTACCAGCTAGCTACCAGCTAGCTACCAGCTAGCTACCAGCTAGCTACCAGCTAGCTACCAGCTAGCTACCAGCTAGCTACACTAGTACCAGCTAGCTACCACTAGCTACCAGCTAGCTACCAGCTAGCAACCAGCTAGCTACCAGCTAGCTACCAGCTACTACCAGCTAGCTACCAGCTAGCTACCAGCTAGCTACCAGCTAGCTACCAGCTACTACCAGCTAGCTACCAGCTAGCTACCAGCTAGCTACCAGCTAGCTACCAGCTAGCTACCAGCTAGCTACCAGCTAGCTACCAGCTAGCACCAGCTAGCTACCAGCTAGCTACCACTAGCTACCAGCTAGCTACCACAGCTACCAGCTAGCTACCAGCTAGCTACCAGCTAGCTACCAGCTAGCTACCAGCTAGCTACCAGCTAGCTACCAGCTAGCTACAGCTAGCTACCAGCTAGCTACCACTAGCTACCAGCTAGCTACCAGCTAGCTACCAGCTACTACCACCCAGCTAGCAACCACATAGCTACTCAGCAAGCTACCAGCTACTACCAGCTAGCTACCAGCTAGCTCCAGCTAGCTACCAGCTAGCTACCAGCTAGCTACCACTAGCTACCAGCTAGCTACCAGCTACGCTACAAGCTAGCTACCAGCTAGCTACCAGCTAGCTACCAGCTAGCTACCAGCTAGCTACCAGCTAGCTACAGCAAGCTACCAGCTAGCTACAAGCTACTACCAGCTAGCTACCAGCTAGCTACCAGCTAGCTACCAGCTAGCTACCAGCTAGCTACCAGCTAGCTACCACCCCAGCTAGCTACCAGCTAGCTACCAGCTAGCTACCAGCTAGCTACCAGCTAGCTACCAGCTAGCTACCACTAGCTACCAGCTAGCTACCAGCTACTACCAGCTAGCTACCAGCTAGCTACCAGCTAGCTACCAGCTAGCTACCAGCTAGCTACCAGCTAGCTACCAGCTAGCTACCCAGCTAGCTACCACTAGCTACCACTAGCTACCAGCTAGCTACCAGCTAGCTACCAGCTAGCTACCAGCTAGCTACCAGCTAGCTACCACTAGCTACCAGCTAGCTACCAGCTAGCTACCAGCTAGCTACCAGCTAGCTACCAGCTAGCTACCAGCTAGCTACCACTAGCTACCAGCTAGCTACCAGCTAGCTACCAGCTAGCTACCAGCTAGCTACCAGCTAGCTACCAGCTAGCTACCAGCTAGCTACCGCTAGCTACCAGCTAGCTACCAGCTAGCTACCAGCTAGCTACCAGCTAGCTACCAGCTAGCTACCAGCTAGCTACCAGCTAGCTACCAGCTAGCTACCAGCTAGCTACCAGCTAGCTACCAGCTAGCTACCAGCTAGCTACCAGCTAGCTACCAGCTACACCAGCTAGCTACCAGCTAGCTACCAGCTAGCTACCAGCTAGCTACCAGCTAGCTACCAGCTAGCTACCAGCTAGCTACCAGCTAGCTACCAGCTAGCTACCAGCTAGCTACCAGCTAGCTACCAGCTAGCTACCAGCTAGCTACCAGCTAGCTACCAGCTAGCTACCAGCTAGCTACCAGCTAGCTACCAGCTAGCTACCAGCTAGCTACCAGCTAGCTACCAGCTAGCTACCAGCTAGCTACCAGCTAGCTACCAGCTAGCTACCAGCTAGCTACCAGCTAGCTACCAGCTAGCTACCAGCTAGCTACCAGCTAGCTACCAGCTAGCTACCAGCTAGCTACCAGCTAGCTACCAGCTAGCTACCAGCTAGCTACCAGCTAGCTACCAGCTAGCTACCAGCTAGCTACCAGCTAGCTACCAGCTAGCTACCAGCTAGCTACCAGCTAGCTACCAGCTAGCTACCAGCTAGCTACCAGCTAGCTACCAGCTAGCTACCAGCTAGCTACCAGCTAGCTACCAGCTAGCTACCAGCTAGCTACCAGCTAGCTACCAGCTAGCTACCAGCTAGCTACCAGCTAGCTACCAGCTAGCTACCAGCTAGCTACCAGCTAGCTACCAGCTAGCTACCAGCTAGCTACCAGCTAGCTACCAGCTAGCTACCAGCTAGCTACCAGCTAGCTACCAGCTAGCTACCAGCTAGCTACCAGCTAGCTACCAGCTAGCTACCAGCTAGCTACCAGCTAGCTACCAGCTAGCTACCAGCTAGCTACCAGCTAGCTACCAGCTAGCTACCAGCTAGCTACCAGCTAGCTACCAGCTAGCTACCAGCTAGCTACCAGCTAGCTACCAGCTAGCTACCAGCTAGCTACCAGCTAGCTACCAGCTAGCTACCAGCTAGCTACCAGCTAGCTACCAGCTAGCTACCAGCTAGCTACCAGCTAGCTACCAGCTAGCTACCAGCTAGCTACCAGCTAGCTACCAGCTAGCTACCAGCTAGCTACCAGCTAGCTACCAGCTAGCTACCAGCTAGCTACCAGCTAGCTACCAGCTAGCTACCAGCTAGCTACCAGCTAGCTACCAGCTAGCTACCAGCTAGCTACCAGCTAGCTACCAGCTAGCTACCAGCTAGCTACCAGCTAGCTACCAGCTAGCTACCAGCTAGCTACCAGCTAGCTACCAGCTAGCTACCAGCTAGCTACCAGCTAGCTACCAGCTAGCTACCAGCTAGCTACCAGCTAGCTACCAGCTAGCTACCAGCTAGCTACCAGCTAGCTACCAGCTAGCTACCAGCTAGCTACCAGCTAGCTACCAGCTAGCTACCAGCTAGCTACCAGCTAGCTACCAGCTAGCTACCAGCTAGCTACCAGCTAGCTACCAGCTAGCTACCAGCTAGCTACCAGCTAGCTACCAGCTAGCTACCAGCTAGCTACCAGCTAGCTACCAGCTAGCTACCAGCTAGCTACCAGCTAGCTACCAGCTAGCTACCAGCTAGCTACCAGCTAGCTACCAGCTAGCTACCAGCTAGCTACCAGCTAGCTACCAGCTAGCTACCAGCTAGCTACCAGCTAGCTACCAGCTAGCTACCAGCTAGCTACCAGCTAGCTACCAGCTAGCTACCAGCTAGCTACCAGCTAGCTACCAGCTAGCTACCAGCTAGCTACCAGCTAGCTACCAGCTAGCTACCAGCTAGCTACCAGCTAGCTACCAGCTAGCTACCAGCTAGCTACCAGCTAGCTACCAGCTAGCTACCAGCTAGCTACCAGCTAGCTACCAGCTAGCTACCAGCTAGCTACCAGCTAGCTACCAGCTAGCTACCAGCTAGCTACCAGCTAGCTACCAGCTAGCTACCAGCTAGCTACCAGCTAGCTACCAGCTAGCTACCAGCTAGCTACCAGCTAGCTACCAGCTAGCTACCAGCTAGCTACCAGCTAGCTACCAGCTAGCTACCAGCTAGCTACCAGCTAGCTACCAGCTAGCTACCAGCTAGCTACCAGCTAGCTACCAGCTAGCTACCAGCTAGCTACCAGCTAGCTACCAGCTAGCTACCAGCTAGCTACCAGCTAGCTACCAGCTAGCTACCAGCTAGCTACCAGCTAGCTACCAGCTAGCTACCAGCTAGCTACCAGCTAGCTACCAGCTAGCTACCAGCTAGCTACCAGCTAGCTACCAGCTAGCTACCAGCTAGCTACCAGCTAGCTACCAGCTAGCTACCAGCTAGCTACCAGCTAGCTACCAGCTAGCTACCAGCTAGCTACCAGCTAGCTACCAGCTAGCTACCAGCTAGCTACCAGCTAGCTACCAGCTAGCTACCAGCTAGCTACCAGCTAGCTACCAGCTAGCTACCAGCTAGCTACCAGCTAGCTACCAGCTAGCTACCAGCTAGCTACCAGCTAGCTACCAGCTAGCTACCAGCTAGCTACCAGCTAGCTACCAGCTAGCTACCAGCTAGCTACCAGCTAGCTACCAGCTAGCTACCAGCTAGCTACCAGCTAGCTACCAGCTAGCTACCAGCTAGCTACCAGCTAGCTACCAGCTAGCTACCAGCTAGCTACCAGCTAGCTACCAGCTAGCTACCAGCTAGCTACCAGCTAGCTACCAGCTAGCTACCAGCTAGCTACCAGCTAGCTACCAGCTAGCTACCAGCTAGCTACCAGCTAGCTACCAGCTAGCTACCAGCTAGCTACCAGCTAGCTACCAGCTAGCTACCAGCTAGCTACCAGCTAGCTACCAGCTAGCTACCAGCTAGCTACCAGCTAGCTACCAGCTAGCTACCAGCTAGCTACCAGCTAGCTACCAGCTAGCTACCAGCTAGCTACCAGCTAGCTACCAGCTAGCTACCAGCTAGCTACCAGCTAGCTACCAGCTAGCTACCAGCTAGCTACCAGCTAGCTACCAGCTAGCTACCAGCTAGCTACCAGCTAGCTACCAGCTAGCTACCAGCTAGCTACCAGCTAGCTACCAGCTAGCTACCAGCTAGCTACCAGCTAGCTACCAGCTAGCTACCAGCTAGCTACCAGCTAGCTACCAGCTAGCTACCAGCTAGCTACCAGCTAGCTACCAGCTAGCTACCAGCTAGCTACCAGCTAGCTACCAGCTAGCTACCAGCTAGCTACCAGCTAGCTACCAGCTAGCTACCAGCTAGCTACCAGCTAGCTACCAGCTAGCTACCAGCTAGCTACCAGCTAGCTACCAGCTAGCTACCAGCTAGCTACCAGCTAGCTACCAGCTAGCTACCAGCTAGCTACCAGCTAGCTACCAGCTAGCTACCAGCTAGCTACCAGCTAGCTACCAGCTAGCTACCAGCTAGCTACCAGCTAGCTACCAGCTAGCTACCAGCTAGCTACCAGCTAGCTACCAGCTAGCTACCAGCTAGCTACCAGCTAGCTACCAGCTAGCTACCAGCTAGCTACCAGCTAGCTACCAGCTAGCTACCAGCTAGCTACCAGCTAGCTACCAGCTAGCTACCAGCTAGCTACCAGCTAGCTACCAGCTAGCTACCAGCTAGCTACCAGCTAGCTACCAGCTAGCTACCAGCTAGCTACCAGCTAGCTACCAGCTAGCTACCAGCTAGCTACCAGCTAGCTACCAGCTAGCTACCAGCTAGCTACCAGCTAGCTACCAGCTAGCTACCAGCTAGCTACCAGCTAGCTACCAGCTAGCTACCAGCTAGCTACCAGCTAGCTACCAGCTAGCTACCAGCTAGCTACCAGCTAGCTACCAGCTAGCTACCAGCTAGCTACCAGCTAGCTACCAGCTAGCTACCAGCTAGCTACCAGCTAGCTACCAGCTAGCTACCAGCTAGCTACCAGCTAGCTACCAGCTAGCTACCAGCTAGCTACCAGCTAGCTACCAGCTAGCTACCAGCTAGCTACCAGCTAGCTACCAGCTAGCTACCAGCTAGCTACCAGCTAGCTACCAGCTAGCTACCAGCTAGCTACCAGCTAGCTACCAGCTAGCTACCAGCTAGCTACCAGCTAGCTACCAGCTAGCTACCAGCTAGCTACCAGCTAGCTACCAGCTAGCTACCAGCTAGCTACCAGCTAGCTACCAGCTAGCTACCAGCTAGCTACCAGCTAGCTACCAGCTAGCTACCAGCTAGCTACCAGCTAGCTACCAGCTAGCTACCAGCTAGCTACCAGCTAGCTACCAGCTAGCTACCAGCTAGCTACCAGCTAGCTACCAGCTAGCTACCAGCTAGCTACCAGCTAGCTACCAGCTAGCTACCAGCTAGCTACCAGCTAGCTACCAGCTAGCTACCAGCTAGCTACCAGCTAGCTACCAGCTAGCTACCAGCTAGCTACCAGCTAGCTACCAGCTAGCTACCAGCTAGCTACCAGCTAGCTACCAGCTAGCTACCAGCTAGCTACCAGCTAGCTACCAGCTAGCTACCAGCTAGCTACCAGCTAGCTACCAGCTAGCTACCAGCTAGCTACCAGCTAGCTACCAGCTAGCTACCAGCTAGCTACCAGCTAGCTACCAGCTAGCTACCAGCTAGCTACCAGCTAGCTACCAGCTAGCTACCAGCTAGCTACCAGCTAGCTACCAGCTAGCTACCAGCTAGCTACCAGCTAGCTACCAGCTAGCTACCAGCTAGCTACCAGCTAGCTACCAGCTAGCTACCAGCTAGCTACCAGCTAGCTACCAGCTAGCTACCAGCTAGCTACCAGCTAGCTACCAGCTAGCTACCAGCTAGCTACCAGCTAGCTACCAGCTAGCTACCAGCTAGCTACCAGCTAGCTACCAGCTAGCTACCAGCTAGCTACCAGCTAGCTACCAGCTAGCTACCAGCTAGCTACCAGCTAGCTACCAGCTAGCTACCAGCTAGCTACCAGCTAGCTACCAGCTAGCTACCAGCTAGCTACCAGCTAGCTACCAGCTAGCTACCAGCTAGCTACCAGCTAGCTACCAGCTAGCTACCAGCTAGCTACCAGCTAGCTACCAGCTAGCTACCAGCTAGCTACCAGCTAGCTACCAGCTAGCTACCAGCTAGCTACCAGCTAGCTACCAGCTAGCTACCAGCTAGCTACCAGCTAGCTACCAGCTAGCTACCAGCTAGCTACCAGCTAGCTACCAGCTAGCTACCAGCTAGCTACCAGCTAGCTACCAGCTAGCTACCAGCTAGCTACCAGCTAGCTACCAGCTAGCTACCAGCTAGCTACCAGCTAGCTACCAGCTAGCTACCAGCTAGCTACCAGCTAGCTACCAGCTAGCTACCAGCTAGCTACCAGCTAGCTACCAGCTAGCTACCAGCTAGCTACCAGCTAGCTACCAGCTAGCTACCAGCTAGCTACCAGCTAGCTACCAGCTAGCTACCAGCTAGCTACCAGCTAGCTACCAGCTAGCTACCAGCTAGCTACCAGCTAGCTACCAGCTAGCTACCAGCTAGCTACCAGCTAGCTACCAGCTAGCTACCAGCTAGCTACCAGCTAGCTACCAGCTAGCTACCAGCTAGCTACCAGCTAGCTACCAGCTAGCTACCAGCTAGCTACCAGCTAGCTACCAGCTAGCTACCAGCTAGCTACCAGCTAGCTACCAGCTAGCTACCAGCTAGCTACCAGCTAGCTACCAGCTAGCTACCAGCTAGCTACCAGCTAGCTACCAGCTAGCTACCAGCTAGCTACCAGCTAGCTACCAGCTAGCTACCAGCTAGCTACCAGCTAGCTACCAGCTAGCTACCAGCTAGCTACCAGCTAGCTACCAGCTAGCTACCAGCTAGCTACCAGCTAGCTACCAGCTAGCTACCAGCTAGCTACCAGCTAGCTACCAGCTAGCTACCAGCTAGCTACCAGCTAGCTACCAGCTAGCTACCAGCTAGCTACCAGCTAGCTACCAGCTAGCTACCAGCTAGCTACCAGCTAGCTACCAGCTAGCTACCAGCTAGCTACCAGCTAGCTACCAGCTAGCTACCAGCTAGCTACCAGCTAAATTTTCTTATATCTACCATCAAAAGTTTAGGGGTGTATTTATTCTGTCTTTATGTTTGTAAAACCCAAAATGAAGCTTCGAAGACTCTACAAATTATATAAAAACTTAATCTGAATTGATATAGACATGTTTTTCTGTCTGTCTGTGCATCTATCCATCTGTCCATTTATTGTTAAGATTCTCTTGGTCGCAAAAAAAAACGATGTCCAACTTAAATTTGGCAGAAACATTAGAAGTTCATGCAGATTGATGAGAATTAAACATAAGCTAAATCTGTGAAAGAAAATGTCTACAAAATTAACTGAAAGTTGAAGTATAACTTGCAAAGTAAAGTAAATGGAGAGCTAAAATTTTGGAGAAGTTAAGACCATTGGTCTACAAAAATCATGCAAATCGGGTAGGCCTATGAAAAATACCAATACAATACAAAATCTTCAATTTTTCATATTTACAGATTTCTAGATAATTTTTAAAAAACTAAAATTGTCTTTAAATTATAAGCAAACTAATGTTTGGATTGTGGGGACCCAAATAAAATTTTCTTATCTGTTATTTGATGAAAAATGTCAAATGAAATATCAATTAAAAAATATGAAAACATTTCACAAAACAAATTATAAAATGTCTCATTATGATAGTTAAGGAAAAATAACAATAAAAATTTTAACATGAAATAAACAGAAAAATGTACGCGTTGTGACAATAAGTGAAATGAAATGACATGAAATGACTTGAAATGATATGAACAGTAAGAAATAATCAGAAAAACATGAAAACACAAAAAAAATGGAATGTTAAAATTCATCATAAAAAATGTCAAAAAGTGTTGGTAGGAGACAACAGAAAATAACAAAATTTGACAAAATGGTTAAATGATAAAATAAGAAAATGAGAAAATGATAAAATGGAGAACAATTCACAATTCACCTTTTTGAATGCGTATAAATGTCACATGAATTATAAGGAACATATGAAGAAGAAGAAACGCAAAAAACAAAAAAAAAATGGGGAATAAAAAGAAAAATAACACAAATAAATAAATAAATGACAATAAAGTGAACTCCAACAGCGTTTCAAAGTATATCAATCTTATGAAATGACCAAATGAGCAAACAAATTTAGTGCGAATGATGGAGTTCAACAAAACAAAAGCAACAAAAAAAGTGAAGAAAAACCAAAACAAAAACAAAAAATTAACTAAAAGATATTTAAGTGTTTGTGCGAGAGAGATCGAGAGAGAGAGAGAGAGAGAGAGAGAGTGAGGGAGAAAGAGTATGTATGTAGTGGGTACGACAGAGTTGATGGCGGGTGTGAAACTAACACACACACACACACACACACACACATGGACGAATATCAGGCAATTGTAAATGAAAGATAAATAAAATTGGATGTTCAACAGAAATTTTGAGCAACAAGAAAAGCATCACAAGTTGCCTACAACCACACATCAGACATCATACAAGAAAAAAAACAAGAAAATAAAAGCCTTTTCAAGCAAACACGCTACAACTAGAAGAAGAAAAAAGAAAAAAAAAGAAAATTAAAATGAAGAAAAGTTAAAAACGCAAAGAAAGAAATTAAATGAAATGATATGAAAGATGAAATGAGTTGATGTTGTAGCAGTTTTTCATGA
This sequence comes from Melophagus ovinus, assembly GCA_023089585.1. Classification (NCBI taxonomy): domain Eukaryota; kingdom Metazoa; phylum Arthropoda; class Insecta; order Diptera; family Hippoboscidae; genus Melophagus; species Melophagus ovinus. The sequence goes on from JAKKIB010000253.1 coordinate 9,012, forward strand.
TGATATTTAAATTACTCAAGCCACACACATTGCATTAATTATAGAGTTTTATGAAAAAATCTACAATAATAACAACAAATAATACAATAACAACAACAATAATAATAATAATAATAATAATAATAATAATAATAATAATAATAATAACAATAAAAGTTCAATGGTTTGTGAATTTTTGATCAGCATAACGGCCATTTTTATGTGCTCCCTCTCTCTCTCTCTCTCTCTCTCCCTCCCTCTCTCTGTCTTCTTTTTTAGCTTTTCTACCATCCTACATAAATCTCCTTAAGTATGCATATATTTTTCTGTGCGTAAAATGTCGCTGAATGTTTCGATTGAATTTTGGGCTGGTCTGAAGAATTGAGCTACAGTGTGACAAAAAGTATCTTAATGGCTTTTCTCAGCTTGGTTGCTGTTAAATGTGATATTAATTAATTGGACACTTAACAGAAATTTTTTCAATCTATTGCAACATGCAACACACACACACACACACACACACACACACACACATACATACACAACTAATTCATGCCAACATGCTAACACGTTTTATAAAAATGTATAAGCAATCAGCGAGAGGTAGAGAGTGAGAGAGAGAGAGGGAGTAAGGAATGAAATAAAGTATCATGAGAAAATGAAGGGATGAAAAGGATGAGGTAGAATTGTGCAAAAGTTTAGAATTCTTCTTGAATTGAGCATACAACAAATATACTGAGACAATTTTGATTAATTGGTAAGAACGAAGGTGGTAAGTTGAGCCTCAACACGCCATTCAAATGTAGCCAGTGATTAATGTATAACATTCATTGTATTGTCCTCCATTTCAATTGAGTACTGCCTTAACTGCTTCACTCTATTTTCAGCCATCTTATTGTACGCCTAACTGGCTGACCAACTGGCTGACTGACTGGCTGACTAACTCACTAACTAACTCATTGGTTGGCCATAATGTTTGGTTAGAGTTGTGCATGTTTTTAGATGGCCAACAACAACATCAACAGCAGCAACAAGAGCAGCAACAAGATCCACAATTCCTTAGTGATTTTATAACATTTCTTTTTGAAGTCAACTGTTGACATAGAGTCGCATATTGTATATTGCTTTGGTCGCATCGTTCTAAAGAAAACTTCTCTTATCATTTAACTATGAAAAATAAATAAAAAATATTTTTAAAAAACACACACACACACACAAAAGTTTCTCCTCTTATTTGCCTTTGTGCAAGCAACATTTTAGAGAATGACAAAAAAAAAATTAAATTAAAAAAAAAAATTTATATAAAATGATAGAAAATAAATTCCATTTAGTTTTTTATTTCCTTTAGTTGTTTTTTTTTTTGTTTTAAATATTACTTTTCATTTAAATCTTCTGCCAACTTTTAGCGGCGCAACCAACATGCGTTTAACGCATACAAAATGAAAGAGATAGAAATAACTAAAGCTATAAATTTATGAGTTTACTTTTCCCGCAAGTGTTTGTCTTCAACATTTTCCTTATATATTTCAATTCTTCTTCAATTCTTGTTCCCCCCCAAATTTTCCCATTTTTTTATTTTCTCTTCAATTCAAATGAAATTTATTGTATTTGTAGAGAAAGTAGCGGTTGAAAAACCGTAAAGCAATGCATTCAGAAAATTTTGAGTTGTACAATAAGAAATGAAATGAAATCAAATGAAATGAAATCAAATGAGATGAGATGAAAGTGGGTGGTGAATAAAATTTATATTCAAAACTTTTTATTTTATATTATTGTCTTCTTCCTTATATATATGTGTGTCTGTCTGTCTGTGTGTGTGTGTGTGTGTGTGTGCGTGTTGCGTTTTTCTTTTCAGGGAGTTCATATAAATTCATTTAATTAGTTTTTCTTTAGTTTTTTTTTTTTGTTTCATTTCGATTGTTTATTCACACTCAATGTTGCTTTTGTTGTTGTTTTTTATTGTTCTCTCTTTCTTTCTTTTGGCATTGTTCTTCTTAATATTCATTTGTCTTAAAGTGCATGGCGTGAATAACTGAATATGTAGACTTTTCTCTTGCCTTTGATTTTGTTTTGCTTGTTTTGTTTGTTTTGCTCATTCTTTCTATTTTTGTTTATAATTAAAATATATTTTATAAATGGTACCGCAGGAATGTCAGCATTATAAACTATATTGGGCCATGTACTCTAAAATAAAGAAACATAAAAAAAAACTATAGAGCAGAATGAGAAACCGTAAAAGAAAAGCAAATGAAAATATAAAATTCTTTCTGATTGAGGTCAAAACTATACTCAGACTTCAATACTCTTTCAACACATTTCATGAGAATGTTGGACAATTTTTCTGCTTTTATATACAAATAATCCTTAACAATGAATCCAATATACGTGGCCATTTTCAGGTGTTTAAGACTCGCAAATTACCAACTTTTAAGTGGCCCTTTCAATTAAAGCTGTAAAGTAGGCGTGCCTTTTAACTGAATGTGAGGTTAAATGATCAGCAAAGTGCTAGCACAAGGACAAAGAATCATTTGAGAAATTATTATCGATATTCATTTTACAGTTTCTAGGGCGTTTGGTTATTACAAACCTTTAGACCAAGTAAGTGTACTATCAAATTTTAATTGATTCATGTTGTTAAAAAATCCTATGAAATGCACTAAACAAATAAAACAAGAAATAAAAAAAATTTTTGTAAGTATTTAAAATTTTTGCTTCATTTCAAATCAATTTCAATTATTTTAAAAGTTCAAACACTTAAAAGTTAGTTAATTACTTTTCAAGTTGAATTTCATGAAGAATCGACTTCTTATTTAATTCAACCTGTGAACCCATAAAGTGATGCATAATATTCCACAATATATTATTCAAAAGTAAAAGCCAAGTCTTGTCAAAAGTTTTTGCGTTTAATTTGGTAATTATTTTAATTATTTTTTATCTAATATTTTCTATATAAAAATTGTTAATTATCTGCACTAAAATAATTAAAGCATTTCTTTCCAAGTTGTACTTTTAACCGATTGTTTATTTTGAAAAAATTCAAAAAACAGGTTGTAGCAAAACCAAATTTATATATTGACATATCTATTTAAAAAGGATATAACTGAGCAATCTTGCATTAAAGTAACCAATTTGTTAAAGTGCAATATTGCGTATGATTAACATGGAATACAGAAACCCCTTATCAGTATCAAAAATTAATTGACTGCGGATATTCATTACAAAATATATTAAAACAAAAGTCTAAAACAGTACAACTAAGAGCAGTCTTTAAAAGAGGCATCACTTTACTCAATCGTTCAAGTGAATTGTTTCTGATTGCTTCATTTAATGTTAATTGAAAAAAAAGTCGGCATGGCCTTGATAATTCAGGCTTTCAGTTTTTTAACTAAGAAGTACATGGCACGAATTACTCATCGGCATTTCAGCTTCCGAAATTGTTTGCTTTATAACTTAAAAGATACATTTCAAAACTCGCCAAACTCAATTTTTGTATTACTTGACTTTTGAGGCAATCAGGTTATAATCCATTTCAATTATTTACAAAAAATCTTATTCAACTCAATAAGTAAACTTGACTTAAGACTTTGTCAAATTCATTCCCTCTTTTTTTTGTGATTTTTTTCTGCCAGACCAGACTGATTCATAAAGTGATCCATAAAGTAATTTCTTTAATATTGTTGATGGTTAAATGAATAATCTATGATTATTTCTAGTGATTTCAATGAAATTAAATTCAAGCGTAATATATTTAAACATCAAAGCAACATAATAGAAGAAGAAGAAGAAAAGTAAAAACAAGAACGGTAAATAAAACAGTGGGTCATAAATTTTAGAAGCGTTACACCACAACGTTTTATTACACCACAATAACAATAACAATAACAATAACAACAATAGCAGAAATAGCAACATTAAGAGCATAAACTATAAGAGCAAGCTCAAGATTAGGTTTACTTAAGTTAAGCAACGGAATGAACAGAACAGCAACAATGAATGAACAATGAACGAACAAATGCACAAATGAGTTGTACAATTTTTGGATGCATCATGTGCACAAAAATTTCATACTGAACTATACAAAAATTTTAAACCATAGAGACTTGGCTACAAATGCAGTTGTTATACATTAGATCAACAATAACACGAACAGCAACAACAACAACAACAACAATATATAACATAAAGAATAAACAACCAATAACTGCCAAGGTAAAAGGTAAAAGGCAACAGTAAATAAATTAAGCAAAGCAAGCATCACAATATATCGCGGCTAGATGGGATGGCGCTTTGGTCTCCTCTTCATTATATAAATAAATGTATAGAAATGAGTGCAATTTATATGAACACAAACAGTCTCTATTTCTATTTCTGTTCTAGTTTGTTCTCTTGTTCTCTGGTTCTGTTGCAGTTGTTGTCCTTATTCATACACACGTAACGTTATAGAATGAAGTTGAACGACCAAATAAATAGCAATGTGCAACTTGGAATTATATTTGTATTTGCGGTACTTTAATCTAAGTGGATGGTTAAATTTATGAATTTACCTAAATTTTAGTTTTTGGTAATCGCTTAGAAATTCTTATGTAAAATAAAACCTTAATGTCAAAGGTCAACATTAAGTAACAAGAGAATTATTTACATTTTAATTATATGAATAGTTTTTCTTTGTTCTTACTTTCTCTTTTAATTTTAATGATATGACAATTTTTACAATGAAATTTACATATGAGAAAAATTGAAAATTAAACAATTTGACAATTAACGTGTAATTAACAATGATAAGTATTCACAGGAAATCGCTCGAATCAGAGTTAAAAAAAATTAAAAGAAATGTTTTTACGATAAAGAAAAACGTTTTAGTCGCTTGAAATCGCCTTTGAAATATCTTACGCTATTTTAGTCAGGAAACTAAAAAAAAAAACTATCGAAATTTTCTTATTTTACAAAGTGTAATAATTAAGAAGGGCTCTACAATACCAATCGATCTGCTTCATATTTTACACATTAACTTGAACAATTAATTTACATCGATTTTGAACAAAATAAAATTCCAATTTGTACATTTTTTCCATTTTTTACGAAACAAAACATATTCATGGGCAGTATTCGTGAAAGTTTTCTTACCCCGTGACCCCGTATTTGTGCCCGAACTTTTTCCTTTTTCACTAAACTACGCCCCCTTACCAATATTTTATTCAAACATCTCTAAAATTGCGACCTGCACAGTACTAAGAAATATACATGGACTGACGGACGTTTACATAGGCACGCAAGCAGAAACGCTTACGTTTGATATAAGAAAAAAAAAAATGAATTCATCTTAAAACCCTTCGATTGCTGCCTACATTGAGACAAAGTAAAAACGATGCTTTTTTAAAGCAAAATATGCCCAAGTCTATTAAGCACATATAAAAAGCATATTTCGTATAAAAAAAATGTATAAAAAATATTATCAGTGAATTTTTATATTTTGGGTTGGTTGATTTAATTTTTTTTATTTAACAAATAATTGCTGAATACTTGAATACGCTGTTTTCTGCTACAGAGCAGAAGAGTTAAATATTTTGTTGCCGGAAGTAAAAATTACACTTACGGTCTCTTAATCTCATTTTTTACTTTCCTTTTTTTTCTATCTTTATCTCACACCCAAACTGTTGTTAACTCTCTCTTTCACTCTTTATCTTGCTCTTTCTCTTACTGAGTTTTTATAATTGTTAATAATTTTTTTCCTTCCAGGTATCGGTCTGTTTTTTTTTTTTTTTGGTTTTTTCGTATGCTCATGAATCGATGTTTCCGTATGAACGTTAGGTAGCATCCCATTTGGATTATTTTTATAAACATTGGCATTCAAAAGAACAAAACTAAAAACCAAATTGTTACAAACAAATGAAAATTTGGCAAATCTAACGATTGAGAAACAATTTCCAAAATTAAAAATATGTTAACAATTTCCTTTTGAAAATTTAGTTTACTCAATTTTGTAATTCAGTAAAAAGATGAAATCATAATTTTGGTAAGTTAGTTGAATACAAGGTAAAAAATTTTTAGGAAATTTTCTCTTCCCTTCTCTTCCAATCGTACTTTTGTAGTTGTTGAATCCGTCTATAATGTTTTTCCATGTCGATGCCTTTTTGATATTTAGAAAAACCGGTAACGTATTTTAAATAGTCAAATAGTCAAAGTAGTTAAATTTTTTACTTTATGGGTCCACGATATTCCGTTCAGAAATTTAGTAAAAGCATTGGCGATTCTTGCAAGCAGATTAGTATTGAAAATGCATAAAATCGGTTACGAGGTTAGGCCTCCGTTAGAACTTAAATTGAAAAGACCAATGTTAATATGGAGTTGTTTTGATTACTTCAAAAATTACATTATACTCTGGTCCCATAAGGGCAATACCATGTACAAATAGTGGGTAAACAAGATGTAATTTTAGCCGAATAAAAAACTTTCTCATTTATTTTATCTAATACATTTTGGCCTTTTCTCTCATGCCACTTTCACAAGCCCAATTTTAATGTGGTTACATGTACTTAACATGTACGGATGTATGTTTGTTTGCCATATGTATTTATTATATATTAAGTATATATCCGGAGCATGGCTTATAGTTCACGGTTCATGGTTCATGGTGGCACAAAATATGAAGTAAACACCTTGTTGCTTTAGCCTGACACGATATTAAAATACTTATGGATCACACATATTTTGCTCCTTTAATTTTCTCTCTTCTATCTGTGGTTGTGTGTTTGTGTGTATGTGTGTTTGTGTGTTTGTGTGTGTTATCTTTATGGTCGCGTTTAGTGAATCTGAAAGAATTATAGCACAATTTTCCACCGGTTAAATAAAAATAATTCTTAATTTCTGTACGTTACGATTATTGTGTTGTGTATTTTCCGTTTCATTTTTTATCTACATTCATACTTCATGCATTGCATGCAACTCTGCAATTTATTAAATGGCTCCAAAATATAAAATTTTCAGTTTTTTCTTTTGATCTTTAACTGTTTCTTTATTTTTCGTTTTCATTAATTTTTCATTTCGGCTACTTTAATTATCTCGCTCTTTCTCACTTCCTCTTACTTCAATATAATTTCTTTTTCTTTTTTGTTTATCTTTTGTTTTTTTTAAATATAAATTACATTAAGATTTAATTATTGTACAAAATATTTCTGTTACATATTTTGTTAAAAAAAAAATGATGCAAAATTTTTACATCACTAATTCTTGTGAGTCCATTTGCCATCATAATTATTTCATTATAACTTGAATAATGATTAACTGACTTTTTTTTAAATCAAGTCATAAAATGCTTAAATCTGTTTTGCAGGCAGAAGTGGAAAGAAGGATTTTAAAATAAATTGATTTTAGGTCTGCTGGACATTTTTTTGTAACATCCAAATGATTTTGCGATAAACCGATACTTTTAGTAACAACTTCTAAATCGCTAAGCTTGTCCGCCTACCTCTCAGTCCATGGTAATTAAAAATATGCTGCCATGTTTAGGTGTTTTTGGGCCGACGGTTCAAGTGAAAGAAAAATTTTTTTTTTATGAAAGTAACAAATTTTTTCCTATCAATTTTGTTTTATTAGCTTCTTACGGTAATTCTATTGGATAATAATGGCAATATTAAAGTAAATCACAAATTTGAGATGAAAAATTGTTGAAAATTATTTAAAGTTAGATACCTCAAATTGAAGTTTATTTTGATAAGCGAAATGTATTGACTTCATGGAAACAGCAATCACCAAAAGTGAACCAAAAATTGAAACAGAAAAAAGAACAAAAAAATTAATACAACTAAAATGCTAAGAGAAGTAGTGAAACAGAGAGAGTGATAGGAAAGAAAATTGTTCAAACAACAAAAAAAAAGGAAAAGAAGAGGAGAGGAGAGAAGAGAAGAGAAAAAATTGTGTAATCCATGAAAAATAACTGACGCAACTATCGATCATTATTGTGCGTATATTTTAATGTCAATTCAAGTTTTTTCTTTGCTTCTTTTTGTTTGTTTTTTTTTTTATTTTAAATTTACAAATATTCATCTTGGATCATAATATCCATATAAGCAGGCAATAAAAAATATCTCGCATTTGTAAAATGTGTCCGTTTATCATTAAAGCTGAAGTGTACAAGAAACAAATGATACATTGTTGAAAACACCTTTAAGAAATGTAACATCATGCAAACCTCATGGAAACATTTAGTCCTTCAGTTCAATTCAATTCAGTTCAATTCAAACAAGCAAAGATTAAAACATTGCATTTGTCAGGCTTTCTATTTTATAATTTTTAATCTTTTACCCTTGAACATTTTATAAAGCATAAAGGAAACTTAATCGTCAAGTTGTTTTTCTATATAAAGTTTATTTATGATCGATACAAAAGTGATCCTTGAAAATCAAATTAAATTAAAATTTATGATAATTTTTTTGGAATTTACCTAGAAGAAGAGTTTAGTTGCATTACTTAAAATAAATTTCGTTTCTTTTCAACTCAGTTTGAAAGTTTTTGGGTAAGAGGCTAAATATGGAAGATATTTCATGTTCTCTGCATGCCACAATGAAAATTGTTTTTAAGTAATTCTTGTGTTACATTTTTTTATAAATATATATAAATATTTCTTATTTTTTTTTTAAGTCCGCCTGCTTAAGCCGGGTGTGTCGTATTTTTCTTTTGTGTCCCAACATTTGTCAAAAATTAATCATGTTCTTGTTGCTTTGCTAAACTACGACTCGTTTGTATGTATACGTGTGTGCATGTGTGTGCATGTGCTTGCATGTGTGTGTACTTTATATGTTATAAAAAGAAATAGCAACAACAAAGTTTTTGATAAATTAACCTGTACAACTTCATGATAACACGATCAACAGACAAAGCTCAAGACCAGTTCTTTTACGTGTTTATACTCTATAGCTACCTCATTCATCCTTCAGATACAAAAGATATATATCTATTGCTCTCTCTCTCTTTCTCTCTTTCTCTCTTTCTGGTTATTTTTTACACTCTTAATGTTGTTAATTTTGTTTATAAAAAATATGCCCATAAACAAACTGACAAGGCCAATACATGGCGACTTGAAATTAACACTTGAAAAGAAATATTTCTAAATTATATGCAATTGTTTCGTACTTAATAAATTACCAGCCAAACATCACCGAAAATACATTCCTAATACCAATAATTCCAAATAAAAAAAATTATTATGTTAAAAGAAGAATCGAGGCGATTCCTTCATATAACAAAGTGCTTTTGCCTGCTTAATTTAAAAATAAAACATTTTCATTAAAATGAATTAAATTTAATGAATTTTTAGTAAAATAGAACAGCTGAGAATAATTTTTTAATTAGTTAAAAATAATTAAATAATTCATTTGATTCAATTGAAATTGTATGCAAATGCTACTTTTCACATAAACTTTGACTTTTACATTGCATTATTTAATATGCCAGTATATTTGATACTTAATTCAAAATAATGCATGCGGCCACCATTATTCGTAATATTTCAATTTCAGACTTCTTAATATTCATTAATCATCATCATATATAAAAATAAATATAAAGAATTTTATTATGCGTTTGATTTTTTTTTTAAACATTTTCCTCTTAAAAACGTACATTTTATATCTTTTTTAAATTTCATAATAAATTCCTGTTAATGCGTGGCCTTTCGAAAGATGCAAAAATATCACACCAAATGTAAATTGTAAGTACACTCAAAAACTTTGTCATATGAACGAACTTATAAGATTTTTTTGCCTTATTTTATTAAATGTAATAAATGAAATAGTTTCAAATTAGGATAAATCGTTTCGTAGATAATTTAGATGTTTTCCGTTTCTTAATCATAAGTGACTTTGAAAAAAGCAAAGGTGGCCTGGTCTCATCATCTATTTTCTTTGTGTTTTCTTGGCAATTATGATGCCATTTGGAGCAAGGACAACTTTTGAATACTAAAGTACATACCGAGAATCTTCATTGCTCAAACTAACCTAATTAGATGTAAGTTTCTCTTACATGGAGCAAAAGATACCAAGCATTTTTTACAATTTTTGAAAGTTTCATTTGAAAAAAATGATTATAGAAAAATTGCTAAATGACGCTAAACCTGCTTTTTTGGAAAAATATTTTAATTATTTAATATTTAAATAATCATTCGATCTCATGATTTTGTTTTATTTTGTTCATTTAGTTTTACATACGTACTTGTCAATTAAAATATAAAATTGAAATGAAATGTATATTAGTTGAATAACAATTATAATTATAATTGTCATTTTATCATTGACTTAATAACTTTCCATTAAAGACAACAAATAACAAATAATTGAAATTCTCATCATTTTTAGAGATCAATTTTTTAAACGTATTCATTATGTTGGACAATATTGGTTGACAAGCGAAACGACATATAAGTGACATTTGTTAAATTATTGCTTTTTAATAAACTTATATATTTATATTCATAGGAAAAAATTGGCTGGCAAAATTTTTATCATATCGATAACTTAACGCCCACTGCTTAAATATTCATTTATCGTATTCGTATTTGATTAAGCTTCATTGTAGATCAATTACTTATTAAAAATTTTCAAAATATTTGTTTTTTTAGCAAAACAGATCGATAATGCCATTAAATAGTCAAGTAAAGGCATCACAAAACAAGAAAGTGACAAATATTAATTTTTGAATTATATGAAAAATTTTTTATGCAGAAAATTAACCAAAAATATCTCGGAAAATCAATCTCGATCAAATTTACGTTTTACATTTATTTAGCATGTAATATAATTATGAAATTGAAATTTCTATTCAAAAATAATTCAAATGAGCAATTTTTTTCACATATATCGAATTTTCATAAAATTAGATACTTGATAAATGATATCAAATATAATGTTCGATTTTGTCCATATTGATCGAACAATTTTTACTATTTTCTGAAGCTAACTAAGACTACTTACTATAAATGTTGCTCATGCCGAACTGATGTAGGATACAAAAATTATACCAAAATTTATATAAACTTTAAATTATATTGCGTACATAAATTTTTCCCGTTTAAGTGTTATACATAAAAATATCAAGCAATTAAAATAAAATTGAAGATATTTATTAAGTTTAATAATTATTGACATTTGGCCAACAGAAAATGAAAGTAAATAAAAAAACTTTAAATGGTAAAATCTTTAGACTGGAATCTTAATATGGCATTTAAGTTAAATTTTAATAAAATAATTAACGATTTCCGATTCATTTCGCATAATTTGATCAAGAATTGCCGATCACAATTCTAATTCTTAGTTATGATGAATGCGAAGACTTCTTAGTGTGCCTTATAATTTTATGGTAACAACTGAGAGTAGAGAAGCGTCGGACTTTTTGAAAATCAGAGGAAAATTAAACTTTAGATAAAGATCTTGCATTTAAATGAAGAAGTGACTCTTCTTCTGAAACGTTTACATTACCAGATTGTTAACTGAAATATTTTGAATGTAGCAAATTATTTTTAAGCAAAATTATATGCTTACGTTAAGAAAATTGAGAAAATCAAAATTTCAATCCACTTGTTACTTTTTAAACTAAAAATTATTATCAGATCACCTTGAAGCTTAAATTAAATATGAATTTTCCTTTTGAAGGGAAGTAAAGAGTTACAAAAATTTATAGAGAGTCGCAAACATTTTTGCAATAAATTTATTTTTTCTTAAATTAAATAACTTAAAATATAAATGTATAAATGTTTATACTGTAATTGTAATTTCATTTTATAAAAAAAAAACACAATAAAAAACGTGCTCACTTTTTTTTCTTTGCAGTTGTGTAAAATGCAAAAATTATTCATAAAAATGATTTGAATTCATAAAAAGGTTAAATGACTCTAGTTGTGATTTTTTAAAAAATTTTATTAAAAAAAAAAAAGAGGAACAAAAACAATTAAGGAAAAAAACGAATGATATGAGCAAAAAAAAAAAAACCAAAACAAAAACAAAAACTAAACAAAAAGAAGGAAATCAATTATAAGCAAAAAAAATTTATGCATAAACAGTTAACTCTTCTTAATCAAGTCTGCTCTGCTCGATTCGGTATTATTTTGCTTTACTTTGCTTTTCTTGATTATCATTATTATTACTATTATTATAATAATAATTATTGTTGTTTATATATATATATATATATATATATATATATATATATATATATATATATATATATATATATATATATGTGGATATTATTTCATTATTGTTTGCTAGATGACATCGACTACAACATAATTGATGTTATTGCTTTTTAATTCGTTTAGTTAACGTGGCGTGAATAAAAATTATTGAATGCATTCATCACTTTTATATGCATGCGTTTATATGTTATCTAAAAATATATTTTAAAAAAATGTATATAAGAGATAAAATGCAAAAAAAAAACTTAGCAATGCTGAACATAAACAAAAAAGAAATTCATAAAATATTAATTTTTTTTTTGTATTTGTTTCTTTAGCTTGTGCGAGCTTCATATTTATGTTGTGTTTATTTATGAAAAATGTGAACTGTGAACTGTGAACTGTGAAATTCATTCATAACTAGCAATAATGCATTAACAATAGCAACAAAAGCACCCATGTACATACAAAAATAAAATTCGATCATCAAAAGTGTTAAAATGCATTTTTATTTTATATTTTATATTGTTGCCTATTTTTTTTTGCTTTTATTTTTTTTTTTTTTTAATTTTATTATTTTATTTTCCGCATTAATTAAAGTACAATTTTCTTTTACTATTTTTATAGAGTAAAATACCTGCAAAAATTAACAAATTTCAATAATTTATCAGAATATTTTAAAAATGAGCCATTCAAGAACTAATGAAGATTATTTTGAGAGTTGTGTTAGCATTTGACTTTAGATATTAAATATCTTAAAAGTGTAGTAACAAAATGGATCTACTGCAGTGTGGACAAATTCGCACTTTATAATTTTACTGGTTACAGCTTGAACGATTTTCCTTCTATGTTTTTTAAAAATTGCCAGCGTTCAGCATTAGACAAATAGTCAGCTAAATGATTAGTTTAAGTGGTTATGATCTTTAGTTAAGGGCCGTTAGTATTGATCAAAAAAACACAAGGAATAACTTTCCTAAAGTCTTTGGATACATTATGGGTAAACGAACAAATAACGTGGAGATATCGGGCACAGAACATCTATTCCTGCAATCACGATTTTCTTACAAGGGGATCTGTTTCAATAAGTTGGCCAATGCTAAACAATTGCCGCAATTAAATTTTTCCGAATGCTTCGGGTATGCAGTGATTCTAGATTTAGGTAACCGATCGCATCACGAGCAGATGGCAGTGCTTTTTGTATATAACGACCAGATTTGTCATACTGACAGAATACACTCAAGTGTTAACATTTATCCAGTAGCTGGTAGCTATGTCATGTTCCCAGTGCAGCCTTCACGAGCACACATTTCAATGACTGCATTATAAAATCGCATCAAATCTTTAATCGTGGTTTGGTATTAGAGCCCTTATAATGCCATTGGAATCGACCTTACAAGGGCTCAACCTTATCACAATCTTAATTGTAAGAAAATCTCCAAACATTCGCTAGCTATACTGGCAAAATACTCCTTACGAAATGAACGTGAAAATTAGTCATACTATGGCATCGAGTTGTATTCATATAAATATGTTCCAAGGGGGACAACAAATTGATTCTTTAGATCGTTCTGCTTAGGTTATTTGTGAAGCCCTATTTCCATTTAAGCTAAGTAACCCATTTAGTCTAAAAAAGAGTTTTATAAAGTACATGAATTCATTGTGGGCAGTTAGAAGCCCTTTAATAAGCTTCGTAACTGCCTCAAAATAAGCAACACATGGCTGAAAAATTATCGTCAAATCGTAGTAAAGAGTCTAATAATAAATTGTGATTAACTATTGAATGACGATGATCAGACCCTTAATTGATTCAAGTTGAAACTAACATTTATTTCAAAATTGATTTAAGTATAAAATTTAAACCTTCAACATTATTTATGCAATTTACATGAATGAAGAAGAAAAACCATGAATACAAGGAACATTAAAAGAATCCTCTATAAAAAATACTACGCACGTTCTTTGGTAACTCTAACAAATGAAAAGTACTTTTAGAGAATTATTACAAAATAGACGAAGGAAACTTACACGTAAAGTTTTTTTGTAACATGATGGCAAAGCACAAGGATATGAAATGAAGAAACATTAAGGAATGAATGAGAAGGGAGAAGGGAAAAAAAAACAACAGCGGAAGAAAGTACCACAATGCCGTCAACATTGGTTGATAGCATGAGGGATTACAGCAAGTGATTTATATGGGATTCAAAAGAAATATGGCCAAAATGTGTCGGCAATTTTTATTGGACATTTTCGGTAAATACATTTATTCCTCAGTCAAACAAGAAACATAGCACATAACGAATACGGTACAGAGCGCAGCACATAGCGTAGCAGAGAGATGTGCCACTTGGCATATGGATGAAAGAAGCAATAACGCTAAAGAACGGCAGTAAGAAAAAATGACAAAGAAAGATTTACAAGAAATGAAGGAAATAGATGCGTTGGTGAAAATAAGAAAATTTTTAAAAATTCAAAACAAAAAGACAATCAAGATAAGCATAATGATTGTAAACGATGATAATAATGAAAAGGATGTTAATAATGATGTTGGCGTATACATTATTTTCTCACTCGATTTTTGCTTCATTGCGCAATTGTGGTGCCTTTTATTTGCCAGCTGTAGCTGTTAAGAATATTTATGATAAGATTGTGAATGCAATAACAACAACAACAACAACAACAATAATAATAATAATAGTAATAATAATAATAATAATAAAAACTATCATGTAATTTTCCTTCATTCAATTCTTCTTCTTCTTAAGAACTAAAGGCAGAGAAAAAACAAAATAAAGGAAAGTAAAAAGGGAAAATGAATTTAAGTACCTTGTGGCGAAAAGTTTTGCTCTTTTCTTTATTTTTTTTAATATTTTTGTTTTGTTTTGGCTCTATTTTGCGAAAATTTTTGTAGAACTAAGACAAATGTTGTTGTTGCTGCTCCTCTACATTGGCACATTAATTTAAATTTCTTATGCAAATGAACCATTTGGTATGTACAGGTCCAGTCATACTCTTTGTGTATTCGCCAATATAAATTTGCAATTTAGAAGAATTTCTTAATGATCACTTTGACAAATTACTCTTTAGAAATTCTTCTAAATGATAAGGCCTTACAGTAACATAAACAACACTAACATATGTTGCTTCATTTTTAATAACGTCCTAATAACATTTTTACCTTCAGTTGTTCATTCATTCATTAATTCATTCACTTAGTGATTCATTCATTCCTTCTCAGTTTCAGTTATTTGTACGTTCGTTCATTGAATGCAAATGCATTATTAAGCATCCAAAGAGTTGTATAAAAAACAAGGAAATAACAATCACTCACTTATTCATTTACTTATACAAATAAACATATTTATATATAAAATACAAATAGTGAAGTATGAGATAAAACAACGCCATAAAAGAAAGGCAAATGTAAAAAATGTAAAAAATGTAAATAAGTGTAAAAAATGAAAAGAAACTTATATGGCGAGTATTCAGTAACCAGTATCAGCGTTATTGTATGATAATCTTAATTTGGTGTAAATAAATTGTGACATTTTACCATAAAATGGCGTCAAAATGATTTATTACGACTACAACAAGAATTACAATTACAATAACAATTACAATAACAATTACAATAACAATTACAATGATAATGACAATGTCAAGGACTGATTACTAATAATCATCAACTTATTGCATTTTAGTTGACTTGTTCACACATTCACAATAAAATTTATTCATATATTACACATAATGCATTGTAAACAAGTGCAAAATTTTACATAATCGATCGAAAACGACTCTTAAGTATTCTACATTTTGCTTAATGCAATGAGAAAGTCAACGAAATGAATGTTAGTTGTACTTCGGCATTGTAAAGTTTATTATAAATAATAAATGTATGGATCCGAAGAAATTAGGATACATTTTGTAAATGTACTATGGAACAATATGGACGGACGAAGAAGACATTACGAAACGTTTTTCTAAAGTAAAAATTTTTTACTTAAATATTCTTGTTTAATGTAAAAATTTTTAAATATTTGCCCGTGTTTTTATCTAGAAGTGCCCATACACTAAATTTGCTAAATCTATAAATCTCGATCTTTATTTTAATGAATAGATGAATGAACTTAATGCAAGTTATAAAGAATCCATCGATATAGTAAAAATATACTATTTGGCAAGCACATTGTCGATACCTATATTTTGGTTTTCGATTTGAAATATTTCTACTAGCTCCTTTCCCTCTCACCCTTGACCCAGCAAAATTGTAATGAATGCTCTTTTCGAATTTTATTCTATCCAATGAAAACTTGAAAATTTTACAGACCAGGGAGCAACATAACAATAAAGCAATAGCGAATACTTTGAAACTAGAATAATGAAAAATAAAAGTGCGGTAGAAGGAAGGGGGGGGGGGGGGGGACAGAAAAAAGAAACAAATTCGCAACTTATGGCACGTTATAATGGAAATTAATTAAGCACGAGTTTCTTAAAACAAATAGCGCCCTTGGAGTGTATCCATAAGCCCGCATACGCATGGACACATACATAATACACACACACATACACATACACATGCATTATCTACATATTTGTGTACATAGTGTACAATACTGGTTTCATTATTTGAGTTGATTTTTAATTTAGTGGGTGTCGTCTTCACGCCCGGCATAATAATTTTACCAACTTGTTAATTTATGAGACTAATTTGCCTAAACATCCTTCATTATCAAGGAGATACAACGAGGTAGTTAGAGAAATAGCTAAATGAAAGCAGAAATAAAGAGACAAAGATAAAGATAGTATTAACAAAAAGAAAAGAGAAAATAGTAAAAGAAATTGCAATAAAATAAAAAGTACACAAGACAATAATGATGATCATGATGATGATAATGATAATGATAATGATAATGATAATGATAATGATAATGATAATGATAATGATAATGATAATTATTATTTATTCAACAGAGTAAAAAAGTATAAATGTTTGAGTATGGGTTTTGTATCGAAGTGTTACAAGGGTGTACGTACATTTCACTCATTAATCCTTTTTATGGGAACTTTAAAAAGAAAATCAAACAATTTACATGGCAGCTGAAATAAACTTTAATAAATCAGCATTTCATTCGATTTCTAACTTAATTTTTCACAGTGTATCATTCATAAAGATGCGGCATTTTTTTATTAGATTCAAATTTTGACTAAACAGTTGATACTTGTAGGCAAGTTCTTCTAAAGTATGGCCTTTAATTAATATTTTACGGTTGGGTCAATTTACATGTGCAGAAGTACGCTCAAAATAGATGATCAAATTAAGGACTCATGAGCTTTAGCTATTTTATATATATATATTTTTAGCGATTTCGATTTTAGAGGATTAAAATAACTAGTCCGATATTTATCTGAATTCTCAAATTCATGTAAATAGCCAAAACAATTCTGTACAATTCAGAACATTGAAAATGCATTAATTAAATTAATATATATTTTTAGAAACCAAGAGATCACGTTACAGTTAGTCAGAATGGACCCTTAAGTACCCAATTTAGTCATTTATCCAAAATGATTAAAAAAATTCAAAAATATGAAAACAAGTAAAAAAATTGCAATTTACAAATGATCAAAGCTTTGAAAAAATTCTTTACTTAGGAAGGACCTTTTGGATTCAAGCACTTAATGAATTTTTTATGTATTTCATCTGTTACGCTCCAAAATTTAACATAAATTGTCGTTACACAAAAGTTTTAATGTTACGGACGAAAGAAAAATCCGGGTTGCGCAAAGGAAAAACGTGGAGACGAGGAAAGAAAAATCAGAGAAAATGGGAGTTTTAGAGAAAAAGGGGGAACAAATGCACAAGATTTAAGACATCAGAAAAGCAGAATACAGATTTGAAAGAAATATAAATCAGAAAAAATCAGAGTTATTCCAATTTATATTTTTCTATATCAAAACAAAAAATTTTTGAGTGTTTTTAAAATAGGGCATGGCTCTACAAATTACCAAACTTTACTTACATTTAATATCGATCATCAACTAGCTCATTTTATTAACACGAACAGATGTCAGATGGAGGAGCTTAAATTTACTTAGAAAATATTTTAAAACTGATTGATCCGAAAAAGTATACAAGTGCCTCTAAATCCATTGGCCTTTCGATTATATCTTTTACCTCAACTTTATGTAAAATATGCTTAATATTTCTTGGTGTATTTATATTCCATAAAATCCATAAATTCAAAATCATTTTTCACTTTTAAATGGGATTTCTAGGAAAATGTATGATTAATTTTCAAAAATTTGTGACATCAATTCAAAAAGGTGTTACAGATAAAGTGTCTGAGAGGGAGATAGATATAGAGTATGAGTAAGGGGCAGAGTTAAAGGAAAAGAGAATACTAAGGTTTATTATCCCATTTTTTTATCGCTACTCACGCATCCATATGCGCACGTACACGCAAACATTTTGGGTACTTTTTTTTTGTTCTTTATATTAACGATAAAGAATTTCATCTTTTTCTTTATATGTATAGGGTACAATAAAAAAATAAAAAATAAAAAATAAAAAATAAAAAAAAGAAGCAGAAATTTCAAAATGAAAAAGACAAATAATCAAGGAGTTTGTTGTAGTTAGGGTACAATAAAAATAACAATAACAATAATAGTAACATTTCCAGCCATAAGAATAACAACTAATAATAATAATAAACAAATTAGAGGATTGAAGATAATTTATGGCTGGCAAATGTTGACTTATGCGTTACAATGAATGAATATTAAAGTAACGGCGTGAAATAAGGCAGCATTAGGCCATGCCATTACCATACAAATAAACAACAACAAGCCAAAATATACGTAAGAAACAAATTAAAGAGATAAAAGAGCAGCAGAATAAAGAAGTGAAATAAATCAATGGAAAGTGGTAGGAAGATATGTTGATTTGGGCTTTACTACTAAAATGAAAACCCAAAAAAAAAAAAAAAACAAAAAAAAAGAAAAGAAAAGGATAAAATGCAAAGCAACAAAAAAAAATGTGTGCGGTTATGTCTGCTCTAAAAGTTTTCTTTGGCTAACTAAATGAAATGAGTAACAAACAATTGAAGTGGCGCATTATTTAAATTTGAAATTTTTTGCCTTAAATAAGATCTTCCAAAGATGGAATTTGAAAAAAAATTAAAAGCAAAAAAAAAATTTCAAAAAAAAAATAACAAAATTAAATAAAAATCTTATATAAAATAAAATGTTATGATCCGATTACATTCGAAGATTATGTCTTTTTCGCTTTCTTTATATATATACACATATACACAAACACACACACATATATATATATAAGCATATAAATATATAAAAATCATAAATACATAGGAAAAGAAGGAAAATCAAAGAGTGCAAATAAATTGCTGAAGGAGCTGGGCGAAGAAAAATGAACGTGAATATCCGTGTAGACACAGTAGTGGTAGTCGCTGTCGCCATATATCTTTCATATGTCTCGTTTGTACTGCATCAAAAAATTTTGCTGCAAATTGTGTAAATAAATCAGTATATTGCAGTTCATGTAACGTATAGAATTCTTTCATATCTTCTGAATGAACTGAATGGGCAACATACACTTACACAACATATACATACATATCTTATAAGGCATCACATCACATCATTTCACATGAAGAAATTTTTTATTTGCTCTAATTTTCTTGTATTCTTGCCTCCCCGCCCGCCTTCTACGATTTATATTCTAAACCACTTGTGGCACATGGCATCAGAGATTTGTGTGAATGTTTGTAACACTTAATATGGACCTGACTTTTTATCACTCCGTTATACTGAGAATCACTTTCTGATTTGATTTAAACTCTGTCCATCTGTCCATCTGTCCATCTGTCCATATGTCCATCCGTCTGTCTTTTTAAATGTAAATTACTTATCAAACTACTGTTTGCAATTTTTGAGGAATTTTGAAGAAATTTTGTAGACAAACATCTTTTGCCGCAAAGACGATCTCTATTGAACATAGTTGGGATTGAAGCATTTGTACCAAAGCTTTCCACACGATTCTTAATTCTAGAAGAAATTAGAGAGAAAATCAAATTTGCAAATTTGGATATTTTTTTTAACACAATTTTTTTTTGGGCTTATTCCTTGACATTTTCAATAATTGTATCAAATTTGAACTACCTTCAATGTATTGGACTAGACAAATCATTCAAGTGTGTAATGTGGGTGCAGTTTTTCTTGACTTTTTAATCACATTAACCAAATTTATTTTTTATTTTTAAATTTAACCAAAATTATTTAGGAAGAAGGTTATGCAGGAGTGAACTTTTAATCAGCTCGTTTTTGAAACACTTCTCTTATTTAATAAAATCTTCAAATTACTTGAAGTTACTGAAAATTAGAATTTTCAGTAGCTTCAGTAACTTATTGTTCACTTTTTGAAATTTTTGCTTAGCTTAAGGAAATGCATGGAAGGCATTTAAGAGTCGGCCCCAATTGACTATTCCATTTGATTATTTTTTTTGGTTCAATTTTTCCCATTTTTTATTTTATATTTTTCTTGGTTGTATCTTTGATTGTATGTTGTTGTTGTTGTTTTTATAGTTTAATGTTGCTATTTTTTACATAACAATTTTTTGTTGCTGCTATTGCTGTTGCTGTTATAGTTTGGCATCTTTAGCGTAAGATTTATGACATTGTCTTGGCAGCGGCAGTGCATATATATATATATATATATATATATAAATGTGTGTGTATGTATGTGTATGCCAATCTTATTGCAGTACACTATGAGAATTTGGCGTCATACACAAAACAAACAAATTTAACACAAAAAAAAAATCACTTAAATTCATATAAATTTGTAGAGAGGAAGAAAAATAATATAAAATATATAAAATAACTAAATATCTATAAAGAATTTTATTCATAAATATATATATATGTGCGTGTGTGTGTTTGTGTGTTAATATACATATAACAATTACAGTTACATTTGATCATATAAGAGATAACATTAAAAATGTTATATGCACAAAAAATGTTAAGAAAAGAAAGAAACAACATACCGCTTTCGATGAGTCAAAAATAATAACAAAGAAAAAGACCCAAAAAGGAAAAACTGCCATAAATCGATAAAAAAAAAACGGAAACGAAGCACTTGACAAAATACCAAAAATGATGGTGAAGAAATATAAAACGACTTAAAGAAAAAGAAAGAGAATAAGCAGAGTGTGGCAAAATAAAATTTAATGTTTTTAAATACATTAACGAGACAATAGATCACTCAGTAATAATATCAGCAACAACAATCAGCAACAGCAATACAATATTTATGGGCCATTTGACATAATGCCATAAATTGTGCCAATGCGTTGCTTTTACAATAATCCATTTATTCACTCTTCCTTTCATTTAATATCAACATTGAAGGTCAAGCATTCTTCTGGCATTCAACTACATTCAAAAGAATTGTATAGCTCGTTATTACATATTACAATACAATTATTATTATTATTGCTATTATTATCCTTTGCAAAATTATCTTGAGCCATTGTATGGCTTAATGTAACGCATACAAAGAAACTATAACAACAAAATAAAAAGAAACTGTTACCTGTTGCTATTAGAGTTAATTAAATGGTTGGACTTTCTCTTCTTTTTTCTGGCAAATAATTATCGTTTAGATTAAATTATATGTATGACTTAAGGTCACACAAGGTTAAAATTTAATTAACCATAAAATGGCACAATAAAAGGTCTTATCTGAATAGAATTTAACTTGCCTTTGCAAGTTAAATTCTGTCTGTAGCTACAACATTCAACTTCAAGCATTAACTTTCTGACCATGTCGATGAATATTTTACATTTTGTATTATCCAGAAACAAGTGAACCAGTAAGGAGGAGATAAGACGAAGGCAGATCTTCAGACACTGAATGGAGCTGTTAATTCACTATTAGCTATAATTGAAGTTTTGTTTTACTCTCTGTGTAAGTTCGCCATTTAAATAGATATTGAAATTTAGATTAATATTTATAGATTGATATTTGTTATGTCTTTGAAAGTCATAATGAATTTAATTACTTTTGAATTACTACAATTCCCCATTAAATATTATATCCAAGTGACAGATACAATCAATTTTAAAGCCGTTTAAGCCTGATCGTACTTTTAGTATATTTTAAGAGGAACATTTGTACAAAGGAACCAACAATTCTACAAAGTGAGCCAAAATATTTCTATGTAGTACTTAATTTCAAGCGGCAAATGAAGCAAATTGTTTGGGAAGTGCCTGCCCTCAAGGCAGAACATTTCAAGGAATTTTTTAATAGCTAAGAGAACAAGTTAAATGTAGATGTTTACTGATTTTTAAAGCTACTGAAAATCTGCAAAAATCTATTGGCAAGGTAACATTTTCTATAGCATTTTGTACAACACCTATTTCAGAAAAGTTAAAAGTTGTAATAACGATTTACATATGGATTGGTTCTACATATCAGGCATGACGGCGAATTTTTAAGCAGGCACATTAAAAAGGAAAATATCACAATTTACCAGCATATTCCAGCCTCTTCTGAGGTGCTCAAATGGAATTTAGGATCTGACTGTCTAAGAATACTGAATAAATCTTAAATAAATCGCGTGGCATAGCACGAAACAACTCTGATTGATCTGGAACTCGTCTATAGAATGTGAAAAGGCTTTGGTAAGCCTATCACTAAGAACATAAACAACAAAAATTAGTTATCAAGCCCTAGAATTTTGCATAATCGAAGGCAAAATCATTCAGTACCTCAAAAGAATCCATAAACTCTTAACTTGTAGACGATGAGATCTAAAAGTAACTACAATCTTCAACGCGAATATTATTTAAAAAATTTATTTGTCAAAATCGACAAAAGCTGTGGATTTTGGCAAACTCTAACAAGAAGAGGTTGAGATGACTCAGAATCATATAACCGAGATTAAAACAACTTTTTATGATTTTTGATTCAATTCCATTAAACCCAAATGGTTGGGAGATTTATTATAAATTGTAATGTAAAAAACATTGTGAAATTGAGCAATGCGTGTTCTCCATGGACTCTCTCAACCAATAATAATCCATAAATTTATTTATAAATTAAGAGCACGAAATGCTTTAGATGAAAGTTTTGGATTTTTATAAATTGAATTGTTTCAATAAACTCACGAAATGACGATTGAATCCTTTTGCTTTTTTGTGTTAAATTTGAATAAGAAAAAGCCTTTCATTTCTTTCAATTACTTTGACTAAGAAACATATAAATATACACAACATAAATGGCATTTCTATAAAATATAGATTCTACCAAAAAAAAAAAAAAAATGTATTATCAAAAAAATAAAAATAGAGAAAAATAAAAAAAAATGAAAGTAAAAGTAAAAAAAAAATATATTAAAACAGCAACAACAATAAAGTGAATGAACACAATTTAAAGAAAATGAATATACACATACATATACACACGCACATACATACATACATACATACACACACACACACACACATACGCATATACAAGCAATATTACTATTGACATGAAAACAAATATAACAATAAGAAGAACAACGATAACAACAACAGTAAAGAAAAAGAGACAAAAACAACAATAAAAGCAACCAGAAGAACAAGAGCAACAGAAAAACGAAATGAAATGAAAAACTATGTTCGGCGAGAGATAAAGCAATAAATTCTGTCAGAAATTTAATTTGATAATAAATCTTTCCTTCTAGCGCTACGGAATTTATTTGATTCTCATATACACATATACACACACACACATATATACATATATATATACATTGGCAATATGCTTACATGCACACTCATATTTAAGCACACAAACAAAAAAAAAGCTCACAAACTCCTACACGTACAAAATGAAGAAAAAAAAACCAAAAAAAAAAAAACGAAAAATAAAAATAAAAAGAAAAAAAATACAAAAAAGCCAAAAAAAAACAACAATAACAATAATAAATTGGAAAGTTGTGAAAGGGATCTAAGGGAAAAGAGAAAGGGCAAAGGCAGAGAAAATATAAAAATTGGGTACATAAATAAAAAGCAACAACTAAACAGCATGAGTTAGGGTTAGAATAGAAAATATAATGCGTGTGTATTAACAATGAATGGATGCCCAAACATGACACTCATAGATGTTCATAGATGTTCATAGATGTTTCCATATACAGAATTCACAACCAAACTGGAAGTACACGTACATACAAAATATAAACTCATACCAACAAAATAAATGTAAACCCCAAAATATTTGTCTATGGTTCACTTGCTTCTCAAGCAGCCTTACAAATATGCCGCTCTATTAAAGCCTTTATCTTTTACACCAAGTGATCCTTGTTTACTTGTCTCTTTTTCTACTCTTCCTCTTCCTTTAGGTTACAAAATATGGCAACAACCAGAACAGCAACAGCAACAGCAACAGCAACAACAACATCAACAGCAACAACAATAATAGGTACATTACATCTAGGTACATTTGAAATTTAAGGATATTTGCAACACTCTTTGACCTGGCATTGCCATTTCTATCTCTATCCCACCAAAACATTTCATTTCACTTTCTTTATATTTTTAAATTATCCATATTGACTGGGCTTATTTTTCTTTATTTTCTTTATTTTCTTCTTAATTTTCTAGTCTTTTTCAGGAAAACAAATGGTCTTTACATACATTTGGGCCAAATTAAGAAAAAACACTTTCACTGCCACATGATGTTCGTTATCTTTGTCATAAAAAAAAGCAAGAAGTAAAGCAAAAGGACCAACACTAATCGATCGACTTGACTTTAAAATACCCCACAAAAAATTTGCTTCACAATAAAAATTCAAGAAAATAGAAAATTTTTGATTTTTGACTGATTTTAAAATTTCATTAAACGAGAAAGGATTCAAAAAAATGGATTAATTGGTACCGAAATTTAGTTCATTTATTATAAATGTCCCATAACGATCTTGAACTGATATTCAATGAAAAGTATACAAAATTGTAAGTTTTTTTTATTGATTGATAATTTTGATAATTGATCGATAATTTTTCAGAATAAGGCATGATACGGGATCTTATGATCGCATAAATTACTTGAGTCTAACTATTTTCAATAAAGCTTATGTTTGAACCAAAAACCAGCCCTAAGTATTTCAAAATATTACAAAACTGCATCATGATCATAAATTTATGAGAACAGATGTTGGACGAAAAGATAGATGGACAATGTTTTTATTATATCAGAATATAGAAAATAGAATAGATCGATGAATACCTTGAACCATTTTGAATGTTACGTAAAGAAGCAAAAATTTATAATAATTTGGAGCCCAAGGATTGTAAAATATAAAAAAAGAACAAAAACAGTGCACACATACACATACGCCCACATGCACCTACACATCCTGAAAATTAAAATTTGTAAAAAATATTTTGAGCAAGCAAAAAAAATTATATTTGGCTTGGGCCAAAACTTGAATACCCAACACTCAGCAAAGCTTGCTTCGGTTTTAGTTTCAGTATAAAGAAGCATAAAAAAATGAAAATGTAATATCTCGTAGCTATGCCCGATTTGCTTGATTTTTGGACAGACATTGTAAATCAATAGTCTTCCTATTTGTTCAACATTTCAGCCCTCTATCTTTTACAGTTTGCAAATGATGAGTAAAAAGCTAGTAAATTTTGCCAACGAAAAAGAAAAACTGAGATGTTCTCAGTTTTTGTTGCACTGTGGGCGTGTCCTTTAACCGATTTTAGCCATTTTCAATTTTAAACCTGCGTCTAAGAACTTTTAACAATTCTGCCAAATGTGAGCTTGATATCTCAAAATTTATAACCGGAAGAAAGTTAACAACGGAAAGTTATACAGACGGACAGACAGACGGACAGACAGCCAGACACACATATCTGTCGTTAAATCGTTTTAAAATTACATGCTGATTAAATATTTATATACTTTATAGGATTTCCCACACATCTTTCTAGGTGTTACAAACTTAATGACAAACTTTTTATACCTCCAACCTTTAGATGATGGTTATAAAAATGCGTATGAAAAATATGTCTCTTTACACAGTTACTTTTTAATGTAAAGAAAAGGATTTATTTCAATCGAAAAAGAATCACGATCTCAATAATTCTTAATAGAAATTTTACTACAATCCACATAGAAAATGAAAATTTTAGTTATTTGAATGAAATGGACCAATAATAATAAGGGTTATACTTGATTTACGTATGCAGAAAATGAATAATAATAAAAATCAGTAAATCAATAACGTCCATTCAATCTAATCATTATTATCAACCAGATTTTGTCTGCATTACATTTCATGGTAAATCTGGTAACGATTTAATGCTCATCGATATTGAAAGAAGCAACTACAATAAAAAATAATAATTAAAGATTCATAATTTGTAATATATTTTCGCTTGTACAATTCAGAGCAGCATAATTTTATAAAATATTTAGCATTTTAAATATTTCAATGTTTGACCAACAATGCGATGGAAAAGTTTTGACCCAAAAGACCAAGATATTTGTATTATGATTCCATGATCTGTTGGAACTAGATCGGCTCACTTTTAATAGCAAGTTTCATGTTTTGGTCAAATTTGACATCATCATCTCTAGAACGAGCAATAATCTAGCTGATGTAATCAAATCGAATTTATATTTAATGTTGATGATTTTAGCGCCCATGGTTTTTTTTACCGATCAAGCAATCTGAATGAACTCGGCAGTTCTCTAAAGAATAAAAATTTATACTTATGATTTTATTAGAGTTCAAAAAATGGCATAATGCGTTATGTGAAAATGAAGGTACCTTGATTCTTAGATAATTTCGAAAATCAATAAAATGAGAAATAAAAAAGTATTTTTGAAAAAAATTATTTCTATGGGGGGAATGATAATTTGTTGTCGTGAATTTTATTTAATTTTGCACAAATTCCATTTCGGCGCAACGAGAGGCCCATTTTTGATCTTGACATATATCAACAAATTAATCTAATAAAATATCGCTCTTTTTGTTTCAATCAACTTGATAACAGATCTTGAATCAGAAACAGAACTTGATTTAACAGATCAGTTAACTGGGCTCAAACAAAATGTAGGTTGAAGTGTTACCATTCAAAAATGACCTTGCAAATTTTTGCTAATGAGAAGGAATTTTTCAATACATCAATCTATCAATAAAGCAAATTAATAACTTATCAAAATATCAATTGAGATGTTTCAGTTCTGCTATCCAGAAAAAAAGCTAATGAAATAATATCTATAGTAAAGAAGAAGAAGAAGAAAAAAATTAACATATATCGATCAGTATTCTCAACTATTTTTTTTTTGTATATTCAATATTTTTTCTAATTTATTTTCATTTAAAAAGCAAACAAATCGAGAGAACCAAATCAAGAAAGTTAACTGAAAAGAGTTGGAAGGAGTCAGGGAAAGAAGGAAGGTGGGAAGAAGGAAAGAAAGTAAAGATGTCAGAAAGGAAGGTATAAAAAATGGACCAGAATTAAAAAATAACTATTTACTTCGTCCTTTTGCTTTCATTCTTTTTCCACTTTTACTCCCTAAAAACTGTAAACTGGTGCAGTGTTTAAGTAAAGAAGAAGTTCATCGATTGTAATACACATAATAATATAAAGTTGGTGATTTTCTTTTCCCAGACTCTAACTATATAATAAATTACCCAGGCACACTTACACACACATACTTACACACACACACACACACACACATACATACATACATACATATACATAATCATATACAATAAAGCGCGATACTTTCGTCAATTGCATAAGGAAATTTGCATAAAATGTGCAACAATACAATACAAAGTAAAACATACATACATACACACACACACACACACACACACACACACATGCACACAATGAGGCAAGAAGTAATAGAAAAAGAAAAGAAAGGTAAAAAAAAAGTAAAGAGAAAAAAACATTAATCTCACATGGTGCCATAGAGCATTCAAGTCTACTGTGTGATGATGCTTTGTTTGCAACATTTCTTCATCTTTTTTCCCCGTTTCTTATTTCTTTCGTTTTCCTTATTTTATTGCTAATACAATATTTTTACGTACTAAGTAAGCACTTTAATGTTAATGTTTAGTCCTTTTGTATTTTATTTATTAAAACGATTTATATTCTGTTAGGGAGGAAGACAAAGAGAAAAAGAGAAAAGGTGAGAGAGAGATAGAGATAGAGATAGAATGAAAAAAAATATTTTCCATAATATGAGTGTGAGTATGAGTAAATAAATATGTGCATAAATAGATATGTATGTGTGATGGTAAACGTATAAAAACAGTTGTGGCATTTTTTTCTTTAGAGATTTATAGCCAAAGTCCAGACGCACATACATACAAATTTATACAATGCGTAAAGTTGCGGTATAATGTAAGGATAAGAAAAGTCAAGAATTTCTTAATATATTCACCACAGCAGCAACAGCAGCAACAGCAGCAACAACAACAACAGCAATAACAATAATAATAATAATAGAAAAATACGCACAAACACAAACACAAACACAAGCGCACATATAAAAGTTTACTCATTCGCATTTGCATCCCCATGCCATCCCATGGTCTCTCAAGCATAATTTATATAAAATAACTATAAAAACTGAGCTGATTACTTTAACTTAACTTGGTTAACTTGTAAAGTTTGATGTAAAGGAGTGATGAAAAGGAACTGTTGCCATTAAAAAGGAAGAAAATATGAATCCATCAAGAGTAATGAAAGAAAACTTTTACAATAACAACAACAACAATAATAATAACAATAATAACAATAACTTTTTTATATTGTTTACTGTAATTTTTTGTCTTTTTTCTTTCTCTTCCCATCAACAAAAAGAATCAAAAAAAAAAAATAAATAAATAAATAAATAAATAAAGAAAAAAGAAACATCATTTGAGTTAAATATGAATTTTTATATAAAAATCAAATAATTTTATTACTTGAAAGTTGCTTAGACAATGAATATCAAATAAATAAAAATCATTGGATTCTTGATGCTCTTAACTCAAAAAAAAATTTCTCTCAAACAATAAATATGAAAGTTCTTTGCATTTAAATAAATTTTAAATCATTTTGCTCCAACCAATTAATTTTTTATGGCGTGAGAGAGCATTTACAAAATTTATGATACAATAAAATCAATTTGACAAATTTTCGAAAACCAATTTCCAATAACCAAAATTTATTATAAATAATTGAACCAAAAAATTTTCATTAAGCGTTTACCTCTGATTGCTTAATATAAAGATTTAAAGATTTTTAAATAATTTTTCCATACGATAAAGTTACTTTACAAATAATTTCCTATAATTTTTCTAGATGATCCATTTAAAAAAAAATAAAGTCTTGGTACAACTTTTTAAATAACAATTTAAGCTCTTAAAATTTGACAAATTAATCCCGTTGAGATTAATTCGTTAAATTATTTTGTGCCTTTTTTTTCTTCTTGATTTTTTTTTTTTTGTTTATTACTTGCTTTTGTTTCGTTATCATTTTATCAATAGTGCTGTAATTATTGCAATTGTGATCCTTCAATTCCAGAGCATTTTTTTCTAGGATTTTCAAAGCAGCAAAGTCACAGCAAGCGATATTTTTATATGAAAATTTGTATTTACAATTTTTACACTGAGTTATGCTTCAGCCACTTGTTGCAATAAAATTTGTAACTAGGCCTTGGAAAAAATACATTTCTGAATTTTATTTCCAAAAATAAAGAAGTGTCTTAATAAAATCTCCAAATTTCGATTTAACATTTCATCTGCTTTTAAAATAAACTTTTTTATAAAAAAAAGTGATTTTTGTGACTTGACCTGATAATATGACAAAATCATAAAATCATACTGTGATATTTCAGAAAGCTTATTACTTCCATGTATCAATTAGACAATAAATTGAGAGTTTTAATTTTTTATTCTTCTTAAATTTCTATCTGCCTTTTTCCAACTTATCCATTCTCCGAAACGAAATTTCATACATTTTTTTAAGCGCATTATAAAATAATTCAACCTTTAAGCATTTTCATTATAATGTTTTTAAGTGGTCACATTTCCAAATTATTTTCATTGTATGTATCAAGAAAAATGGTTTAAAAAATGAAGAACGGAAGTAAAATGTCATTCATAAGAAGAGCAGCAGCAACAGCAACAGCAACAGCGACAGCAATAGCAATAGCAATAACGATTGAATATGCCATGATAAACTTTTGCATGCAACTTCTGGTGCCCAACAAAATGCCAGTTTTCTTTTTCCTAAATCTTCTTATAGAAGAAGAAAAAAGAAAGAAAAAAGGAAAGAGCGAAAAGAATGCAAATATCTCGAATAAAGACTATTATTTTTATTTAAATAGACTCTCCAACAGACCGTAGGTATGTTTAACCAAATATTCAATAACAACAACAAAAATAACATTCACTTATTTTTTTTTTCTCAGCCCTTTCGAAATGTTTGTTTTATTTATTTATCCGCATATTTTTGTCTTTTTTTTTGGTTTGGTTCGTTCTTTCTAACTTTAGAAACAACAATAGCAACAACAATATGACAACAACAATAACAATAATAATAATAATAATAATAATAATAATATTAGTTTTTATGTGGCTAACAAACAGTAGCAACATTAAATTTCGCCAAGTTGTATGGCGCAAATACGAGAGTTAGTACTTCCGGCGAGAGGAAGATGAATGTTGTTATGCCGACACCATGATGACGCCAACAAATATTCCAACATGATTTCATCTTCTTTTGCCCCCATTGATTTTCTATTCTTTAACATCAAACGGCAGCAACAACATCATCATCAGTAGCAACATAAAACAACAACAATCGATACAACAATTCACTCTTCATCTTTCAACTTTTTAGCGTATTTTTCCGTTTTCCTCTTTTTGTTCTTTTTTTTTGTTTAGCATTTTTTTTTCCATTTTATTTGTGTATACTTGGAATTTTAAATTCTATTATGCGGCACAAACACACACACACACACACACACACACACACACACGCATATATATATATAGATATATATATATTATATATATATATATATTGTAAGAAACAAAAAGTATCTATTCTTCTTAGAAAGCTAACAAAAAAAAATGAAAAAAACAGCAACAACAACAACAGCAACAACAACAACAATAAATAACATAAATTTAGCAACAAAATTGTACGTTTCTTATCAATTTTGTTTACATTTATTATATTAAATAAACTAATGGTTGCCGCCAGCGCATTGGTCAATGGGATTAAGTATTTAGATAAAATTTATTACCAAAAAAAAAAAAGAAACAAAAAAAATTCTTTTAAAAGGAAAAATTTATTAGAGGCAGAAAACTCTCTTATAATAGGCAATCTCACTTTTTTGATGCAGCTTTGCTTCTATTTTTCTAATTTAGCCAAAGTTTTATATCTGAAAGAAAAGAGAAAAACCATAAACTGCGAATTGTTGTCTCAATCACTAATTAAATAACAGAATAATGCTTAATTTGTCAAAAAAATTTGAGAGGTTCAATACAAATTATTGAGATCTTCAATATTTAGTTTTCAAAAATTATGTTTTATGCTGAAAGTACGAGAGAAAGAATATTAAAATATTTATTAATACAAATACGCTGCAATTACAAATTTTTTTCCATACAAAATGCCCATTGATGCATCCATTATCGGATTGTGCCGCCTTCCATTGAAAAACTAACCGACATTTTTTATTCATAAAAAAAATTTCACCTTTTACTGGTGCATTGAAAAATGCACCTCTAAGTCATTACCTAGTTGGTCCTAATAGTCCTAGTAGTCCTAGTAGTCCTAGTAGTCCTAGTAGGTCCTTTGTCCAATAATTTTCACAAATAGTGGAAGTACTTTCCTTGCGTCTCTTTCAGAATAGATTTTATAATAAAAGCAGCCCTGAAGTCAAATCGTGTCGGGAGTGCATCAAATGCATTGCTAAATTTGGGAATCTACGTAGCGGCCTTTTTAGTAATAAATTGCATTGTGCTGATTGTTATGCTATTTGTATGAACCGAGCATTTATCTGCAATGCAATCGCTAATTAAAGATCCTTGTTTTAGTGCTTTTCATAAACGTGATGAACGTAATTGGGCCCTTAAAATGAAGCCACTTGATTGGGAATAACAAAATAACTTATTTTAAATATATGAAGGAGATACAGTCATAAAAATATATCAACTTTCTTCAAAGAATAATCGCTCTTTGCGAGTATTAATAAAATGTTAAACATCTTCAAAATTAAGCCATTAAAATTGTATTGTAAAATATTTAAGCCAATTAAGTATGGAAAGTTAGCAATGATTTAGTTCAAAGCACTTTTTCATCTGCCTTTTATCATACACGAGATTTATAAATTATAACGTTGTCACTTATTTTGGTATGTGATTGATTCATGATTTTTGAGAAGCAATTGCAGCAAAATAATCATGCGTACCTTGAATGGTTAAATAAATATTTACTTTACATGAATCTCTTAAGTTACTCATCACAAATATATATTTCTTCAGGCTGGCTCCTTATTTTCTATCAAAATCTACCTTTATTTTTTACCAGTTGCCAAACGGAATTTAGAGAAAATGTGACAATAAAATATTTCTACAAAAAAAAAAAAAAATTATGGAAGAAATTTGTAAAATGAGAGTATTGAATAAAAAAAAAAAAAAAAAAAAATAAGCAACCAGAAAATGGTAAAGTTGTTGGCGGAAAAGCGTAAAATTAATAATTGCATAAATTTACATGTGTGGCATCATGAAATATTGCTCGACCAGCATAAATCGCAAAATAATGTGTGCATTGGCCGTGCGAATATTTATTGTTGTGAGATTGTAAATCATCAAACCATATAAACGCACTTTTCAAACATACATTTATATATACGCAACACACACACATGAACACATCGAACAATGCTAAAAACGGTGACTTTATCAGACTGCGTATCAAAAAAAAAAAAAACACAAAAAAAAAAAACAGAAGCATATTAAAAAAAGCGGGTAAAACAAAAGTGAATAATAATCGGCAACGGTAGCAACAGTAGTTGACAGTATCAGTATCTGTAACAATATTATTGTTGTTCTTGGATCAAATGCTTCATTTGCGTTACAACTTTAATGCAACATTCATTCAACAACTTTAATTGCGCATATATTGCTTAAAGGGCTAACAAATTGTTTGACATTGACTGAATTTGAAATTGAAATCAAAATTGAAATTGAAATTGAAAATTACATTAGTGTTTAATGCTTAAACAAAGATGAAAATCTTACACATCAAAAGAGGCGAACTAAAAGGTGTAAATTCAATGTAAACGATTCACAATAATAGAAGTAGACAATAGACGAAGTAGACAATGGAATATGTTTGTATATATACTCAGCTTTCTAACTAATTAGATAATTCTCGAAATTTTTCTTTTTTTGTGTCAACTTTTGAATGTGTAAGAACTGTTGTACCAAAACAAATACTGCCAACAAAATTAAATCAGTGTATATTAAAGTTTTATAAACTTCTTTGAAAGAATTGTAGAATTATTAGAATTTGAATGATTTGACTAATTCCTTTGGTTAATAATAAAATATAAAGTATATTGTGCCGAAAAGTGTGCCTTACTTTATGTCAAATGTAATGAGACCTGCATTATCGACTGTAAAATATACATAAAAGAAATTTGACAAGTTTGAGTAAAATGAATATTATAACGGCTTTTTTGTAACGGTTCTTTATCTAATTGGAGAACAATAGCATCAGTTATTTTATTATACTAATATGCAATAGAGGGCGCCGTACATAACTTTACAATTTACATATGGCAATAGTAAAAGTTTGTGGTATGGTTATTGTCTTTACTAATTCAACCAGAATATATTTGTGCATAAAATTTCAAAAATTTCTTTACAATTCATTACGATAAAATTTTTCTTTATTTCATTTATTATGTTTTCTCTTTGTTTCTTCTTTAATTTAAAACATTAATTTTTTTTAATTTATAAATTTATTCTCACAATAACGGTACTTATGTGAATTATTAATATTATATTGTGTATTAATAATCAATATGAATGTCATGTATATTTACTCTTTACACTTTACTCTTTTCTTCTTCTTGTTCGTCCACCTAATGCGTTTTTATTATAATCACCGATATTATGACATATTTATAATGATCTTTTATTTGTATTATTACTTAGTGCCTAAAAGTATATATTAATAAAATTTATGATTCATTTAGCATGGATGACTGAAAATATGAAAATCTTTGAATTTATGAAATTTCTGTAAAAAACTTTTCTATTATTTTTATTATATTAATAATACATAAAACATATTGGCATCTCTTATGTATCAATCATCAGTCAAGATAATTCTACCAATAAATAATTCAATGTTCTTATATATACACATAAATTTCAATGAAAATCAGGAACATATTTAACGCGGAATTAAGTTTATAGTGAAGAGTCAAAAAAAATGTGTACATTCATCCTTTGCGTATGACATACATATCTGTCCATACATTATGTGAGACTTTTTTTGTTTTCTTTAATTTTATTTAAAGCAAATTTGTATAATTTATTTTTATTATAATTTTTCTTTTTAGTTTTGTGTTTTTAATATTTTTTTTTATTATAGTTAAGAAGCCACAAATTTTCAATAGTTTCGTTTCATTCAATATTTTCTTTATTTTCGATTCATTTAAATAATATTATTTTATATTAAAAATTAATATCATTTCTTATATATAGATGAAGACAGAAGTTTTTGCTTGCATGGTATAACTTTCATTATAAATTATGCTAATTACATGGAATAAATTTTATCTCATAACTATAACTCTAACTGTAAATGTAACTATATCCATTTCAATGTGTATAGTTGTGTGTGTTTGTTTACGCGAGTACAAATATGTAAAAACATCGTATTCTTATTCTCTTTCATCTCTGCTACTGCTATCCCGTTAGATTAGCTGTTTATTTATTTTTGCTTTTTTTGTTTTTACTTTTTTACAGATTTTCTTCTTCTTATCATTAGTGTTATTGTTCTTACGTATACAAACAATTATGAAATATATTGTTAATTTTATTTACGTATATTTGTTGCTTTAATTGTTTTGTTCTTGTTAAATTATTTCTGCTATAAAATCAAAAGAAAATCATCTCTTTACAAGCTGCTGCTACTGCAGCTGCTGCTGTTGCTTTGCCGTTGCTGAGAGAGATTCTGAGACTGCTGCTGCTAATTTTTAGTTATGACGACTGTGAAAAAACTTGCTCTTATTCAATTTGTATTTGTAGTTGTATTTGAATTTAATTTTTATGTAAAATATTTCCATAATTACTTATATACATATATATATATATATATATATATATATATATATGTATTGTGTGTTATATAAATGTAAACATATACCTATGAAAGAATCCATATTTGTCACTTTTTGAGATAGAATAATTCCTCAAATAAATTTGCATACTTTTACTGTTACTTTTTTTCTTCTATTTTATTGTTGTTTTATTTTGCGTGTTTTTTTGCGTTTTATTTTAATTGTTCTGCTGTTTTTGTTTTTGGTTTTTATTCATTCTTAATTTCTATTTGTTTTACGTATACTCGTTTGGTGTCTGCTGAGAAATTTTCGTGGGTTGTCTGTCATTTTACTTAGTCATATACTTTTTATCATTTAATATTTTAATAAACTTTTTCATTTATTATTATTATTATTATAATGGCTCTTAATGTTGTGGCTGCTGTGGTTTATTCTATTATAATATTAGCCTAACACACAACTTACGCTAGAATTTTTGTTGCTGTAGAAGGTTTTAGATATAGAAAAATTGACACTTATTATGAATTTATGGTTTGTGGATGGAGATTTCTTTTATAATTATTTGTTTCTTTTTGATTATTGCGTTCCAGAATTTAGTCATGAATGAATCAGTTTCTTCATATAAACGAACAAAATTTATTCTATTTTATTGTTGGTTCAATTTTCGCCATATGACGGCATTAGTTTTGCCAAATAAGAGAACTTACCAATTTGTTATGTAATTAAATGGAAAGCGGAAATATTAATGGAGAATTTTTGAAATACGTCTGCAAATTTTCCAAAGAATCAATAAACGAAAAACGGGAATTTTTACCTTCCTGACGCTAATCGCTTTAACAATGTCTCTCTAATTTTTTCATTTCAATTGGTTAAGTCTCTCTTTTCTTTTAATAAGAAATAGTTTTAAATTATATTTTGCGGAAGTAGCTCCATGATTTTCGTTGACTTTACTCTTTTGAGGATGCGTTTCTGTGTATGAAAAATATCTTTAACTTTGAACTCAAATTATAAGTGAAAGTTCTTCAAATATAATGAGATTTGATATTTGTTGCAAAATCATTTGAAGGGCCCATTAATTTGGACCATGCCATTTTTATAAAAAAAAAATTATAGAAAAAGAAAATTCTGATAGTTGTTAACAAAAAAGAAAAAAAAAACAGCTCAACGTGATTTTTTAGCATTAAAAACTATGTGCAAAATTTTAACTAGGTTTTGGGTAACTCTTGACATCTGAAAAAATCAAATTTTTCAAAAAATCAAAATATTACACTTTTGCGATTTGCTGCAAGCATAAAAATATTTAAAATAATTAATTAACGGATCGAATATTCAAAAGAAAAAAAATTAAAATTATAAGCATCTAAAACTTTTAAATACTTTTTTGAGTGTGAATTGAAGGAAATGAAAAAAACGGCAAAATGATTGAGATAAAGAAAAAGAAAAACCGCTTAAAAATTGTTGCTATATTTTTTGCTGTATTTCAAAATCAATTTATTCAAATTAATTAATAATAAATCCAAATTAAACTTAACTTAAACGGAAATTCATAAAAAAATATTAACTTAATGCAAAATGCAAAAAAAAAATTAACATAAAATTATAGAACAAAAAAAGGAGAAATTTGAAAATTAACATTTCATTACAATTAAACAATTAGGCATATCAAGAAGAAGAAAAAGCAAAAGTAGTTAGATCAAAAATAAAAAGTACAAACAAAATAAATATGTAAACAATTTTATCTAAAAAAAAAAAAAAATTACAGAATAAAGTAAGGAAGAGAAACAGAAAAAGAGTAACAATCTAACATTTTTCTTATTTATTTAATTACCGATTTAAATGTCAATTTAAAATTAAAACTTAAATATTTATGAATAGAAATGTACAATGTAACAGTGTACTTAAAGTGCACGCTTATGGTAAAAGATTGTTCAATAAATTTTATTATCATTTTTTGTCATCATTTGTTTGGCTTGATACCCTACACCTTTTATAACGGTATACGGTATACGGTATACGGTATAGGTTCGTGAAGATGTTTGTAACAGCTAACATACAGCTTGAGACAGACTTATAATCAGAATCACTTTGTGATTCGACTCGTTTTATATTCAATTTAAATCTGACTCTATGACCGTTCAATTGTCCTTTCGTCCAACCACCCTAATTGCCTGCTTAACTGTCCATTCATTCAATATTCCGTTTTTCTGTTTGATGTCTGTTCATCTCAAATTTGTTATCATGCAATTTTCGACATATTTTTCTGAAATTCTATACTCAGACATATTTTAACTTAAAGGCCGCTAAAATTAGCTTGGATCGGCCTATTTCTACCATCACTCTCAATATAATACCCCTTTTTTTTTGTAATTAAATAAAGTTCTACGAAAAACGATTGACAATTCTTGACTCAAAATTGATATTTGATTTCCGTTAGAAATGTATCGAATATGATTTAGAGCGATTCAATGCTCGAATCTCCTTCATTTTTAACGAAACTTTCTAATCATTCGCAAATGGTAATTGTTGACTTTTGATGGCAATGACTTGACTTTCTTGACTTTCTATTCACAGTAGAAATTGTGAT
This sequence comes from Melophagus ovinus, assembly GCA_023089585.1. Lineage (NCBI taxonomy): Eukaryota > Metazoa > Arthropoda > Insecta > Diptera > Hippoboscidae > Melophagus > Melophagus ovinus. The sequence continues at coordinate 47,136 of JAKKIB010000253.1, forward strand.
GTAGGTTTTTTAAGTGTCGATTCCGACCGACTATAACTTTTGTAGTTAGTTTCTTTCTTATGAAAAAATTATAAATAAAAATCAATTATTAATTAGTATCGTATACGTTTTTCACAAGTTCATTGAACAACCTGTTGTTTGTGTGTGTGTGTGTGTGTGTGTATGTGCATTTATTAGAGTCAACAGTTTTGTTAACTAAATTTAAAATACATTAAAATAAGTTTATATTAAATTACATTTAATAAAAAAAAATTACCAAAAAAAAATATATTAATTAAATTATTTTGCACAGGTTTCGTTCCAATTATAATTCTACTTAGCTCCAACACATGCACACACATGTGTGTCTGTAATTAATTAAAGTTATTTTCTTCTGTATTTTTATGCGTATTTTAAAACGCATTTAAAATTAATAACTCAATAAATAAAAAGCAAATCAAAGGCAAGGAAAAGCAAAAGGAAAGGAAACAGTAGGAAAAAAAGGAGTGGTATGGAACAGAATGAAAAAGAATGGAACGTAAAAAATGTCTATTAGAAATTATTGTTGAAAAATTTTAACGATAATATGAATTTTGTTGAGCGAAGTGAGCACTTTCAATTGAATCGGCTTCATATTTAATTATAGATGGTATATGCGATTGAGATAAGCGTCGACATAAGGGAGAAAATGTTTCTGGTGTTGCTACTGCTGCTACTGCAGCAGAAGAATGAGTTTTCATTGTTTGTGTTGATAAGCGCGAACTATTCAACATTGCCCCATAACCCGGCTCATAATTATGATATTCACAATATCCATGATGATGATGATGATTATGATGATGATGATGATGTTGGTGGTGCTGATCATGTTGATGATGCTGATGTATTGTTGCATTCATTCTAAAGCCATGTTGTATATAATCTACAGTTGTTAACTCATTAAGAGCTACACATCCAAAATTCTCATCATTCTGATAAAGTTTATTAAATATATGGCGACTTTTACTATTCATATTTAGATTACAACTATCAATGTGATTACTATTTTTATTGGTAATAGTAGTAGTAGTGGTACTAGTGGTGCTAGTGGTGATAGTGGTGATAGTGGTGGTACTAGTTATAGGAGTGGCTGTTGTAATGAGCGTAGTCATACTACCTTCATTTTTTATGATGTTTGATGGTGTTGTTGTTAATGTAATGCTGGCCATTATTTTAACAGTATTGTTTGTTGTTTTTGCTGCTGCTGCTGTTCCTGCTGATGCTACTGCTATTGTTGCTGTTGTTGTTGTTTTTATTATTTTTTGGAGATCTTCACCGTTTACACTACTGGTATTCATTAGATTATTGGTATTATGATTAATTGCTAACGTACTATAATTAACATAGTAATTTGCAAATTTGTCCTAATTTTATTCGCCTATATGTTGCCCTTGCGCTGCCGCCGCCGCCGCTGCTGCTGCTTTTTGCGCTTGAGCCTGTTTTTCCTGTTCATTCAATTCTTTAATGGCTTGTATCTCTTTTTTCAATTTCATACGACGATTTTGGAACCAAATTTTTATTTGCCGCTCTGTTAGGCATAGGGCATGTGCCATCTCTATCCTTCGTCGGCGGGTGAGATAATGATTGGTGTGGAATTCTTTTTCCAATTCGAGCGTCTGATAGCGGGTATATGTTTGGCGGCCACGTCTTCGTAAGCCATTTGTACCTAAAATATCACACAGCATAAGAAAATAGAATGATACAAAAAAAAAGAAAAAATAAAGCAGAAATTAATATCACAATTCTTGGGGCACTTCAAAAATTACAAAATGGAAAATTTTTATAGGAAAAGTCAAATTATCAAATTATCAAATTATCAAATTATCAAATTATTATTGCTTTGAATGCCATCTGCAATGCCAATGACTTATTTTAGCTGGTAAATAGAATGAAAAGTCAAAAATAATTAATTTACAAAAATTCCTTTATTATGATTTTTTATGATTTTGAATATGATTTTGAATATGATGATAAGATCAGAACAATTATTACAATAACTTTCCATATAAAGTCTGGTTTCACGTAAAAATCTTTGCAATTTTTAATATTTCTTAATTAAAATTTCCTAATTAATCCATAAATATAAATTATTTAAAACCTCTGTAACATAAATTGCACATCGATCTACTTTTAAAAATTTGCTTTGTCATCCAACCTAATTCTCTAAATTAGATTTTTGTCATAAAAAATTCTCTTAAAAGAATTTATTTAAATTATTCCTTTCGCTTATGCCAAAAATTGACCAATAAATGTTACGCTTAATTTCAACGCCGTGCTCATTAGCTAACGATTTTTGTTGCACTTTAAGAAAAATATAACTTTGTCTGAAATGGTTAATTGGCATTTTGTATATGACAACAAAAATTTTCAATGTTTATATAAAATAAAATCATTTTTTAAAAATTATACATACGATAAAATCTTAAAAATGCCGAATAATTATTCTACATAACTTGATATCAAAATCTATCTATCTATATATATATATATATATATATATATATATGCGTGTGTGTGTGTATGCTTTTGTATGTACATGTTTGTTAAGTTACCTTTTATTTATATCATTATTTTTATAAAAAAAAATATAATGCATTTTTTACACCCTAAGCATGTCAACATAAATTTTTGGTTAAATACCTGCAGGCTAAATATATTCAGTTTTTATTTTTTTTTATTTTTTTTGCTTTATTCTTGTTTTGTGTTTTATGTTTTTTTGTAATTTTCTTCTTCTTTTTTGATTTTTTTTTAATTGAATGCTAAAAGTAATAAATGTTTCACAAGCTTTAAAAAAAAAGCAGCAACAACAGCAACTAAGCAACTTTAAATGTATATAAAGTGTTTTATAACATAAATATATAATATATATATATAGTATATACATATACATATATATATATATATATATATATATATATATATATATATATATATATATATAAACATGTATATAATTATAATAAAATTGTTGAGCGTTTATATAAAACAATATTTTGATTATAAAATTTTACATTGAAATGAAAATTCAATACGCACACAAATACGCAAACGATTAATGAATATTCATATTTATAAATATATAATATATAAATATATATATGTATATATGCATTACATTTATGCATGTATTTCATTCAGCTAGAACAGGCGATATATATTCATGTTGGCAATATAATTCTTCAGGCCAAGCAAAATGCACTCCATTTATTCAAAGTTTGAAAGAGATAGTTCATCAATAGATAGAGTTTGAATTAAAAGAGTGATGGAGATAGATAAAAAGAGATAAAAAGAGGTAAAAAGAGATAGAAAGAGATCATAAAAGAACATAAAGTATGAAAATTGAGCTGGAGAATGTGGGAGCCAAGAGTTGTACACAGTAGCCAAACGTAATTAAACTTATCTATACAAATTTCAGTGTAGCCTCATATTTTAACGGACTTTAACGGATGGATATGTATATTTATATATAACGGTACAATGTTATTTAAAAAGGATGTTAAGGCTTGAAAGAATGCAATTTTGTTTGCAAGTGGCGATAGAATCATATTTTGTGATGTACTGCCTGATATATGTGAATATTTTAATTTGTGTATGCCTGTTTTGTATATAGCCAAAGAAGAATTATAGAATATACAAAAAGGAAGAAGACCAGAAACTTTCATTATGTGTAATTTTGTGACATACAAATCTACAAAGTGGGTAAATTTGTTTAATAAAAATTCTTGTCTTAAATTTTCTATAAAATTTTTTATACAAATTTAACTCAAACATGTTGGCATGGTTTTATACAAAATTTCAATTTCATTAGAAGAAATATCCAAAATCTCGAATATAAATATAAATCTCATGGAAAATGATTATGCGTTAGGCGTGGCATTTAATATTTAATAACAAAATTTATAGATATTAAATTGGCAAAGTCTTTTTATAAAATAAAGAAATGGGCGTGTCTTTGTTTAAAATTTCTCTTTTCATATTTTGTTTTTGAAAAAAATTTTTAAAAAAAAATCAAGAATTTGATGCATATTAGTTGGAAATTGTATTTAATTAAAAAGCCTTGGAATCGTAAACTTTGATTGGAAAAATCAGAAAAGAGAAACATAAAACAAGAAAGCAGAACATTAAAAATTCTTTTTTAATATTATATTGGTTTTTGTAACTGAAATTTTCGAAACATTCTTATTAAACTTTATTAAATTTGTATACACCCCGCTGCATGCTCATGTAATTTGTTCCACGTCTCCACTTACTTACTTACTTACCTGGCTTGAGCTTTTGTCATTGTTTATGTATGTATATATATATATATATATATATATATATATATATATATATATATATATATATATGATGGTGTACATTTATGAAATTGAGTTATTACACTTGAGGCAAATTAAACTTCATAAATATGTTAAATCAGAGATTAACTGCCAAAGTATTCACAAAAGATTTTATGAGCCATTAAAGTGTGAGGTGTCATATAAATTATAAAATCTTAATGCATGTAATGTGCATACATATTTTATATGTATGCACATACATATATACATGCATATATACATAGATATAAATATAAAGTCCTATACATTTATATATAGAAATCTATGTGCAGGCTGCAGAGGAGATCGCTTGTAATAATTTTAAAACAATTTTAGTCTCGCATGACCAATTAAGGATACCACAATTTTTCTCTCTCTCTCTCTCTCTCTCTCTCTCTCTCTTTCTCTCCTTATCATTTAATCTCTTTCTCTCTTTCAATGTCTTTACTGTTTATGCCTGTTACCACAATTAAAAGTTTGCTTAATGTTTTATTAAACGTGGAAATTGTGGCAACATTGAGAATGATGATCTTAATGAAATTTTTGTTCATCATAAATGATAACATTGAATTAAATTTTAATATATATTTCTATAAATCCAGAAACCGGAAATGCATCTTCAATCAAGTGAATTTTCACTCAAAAAAAAAAAAAACAAAAGGCCAGAAAACAATGCCAATCAGAGTAAGATTTAAATTTCATTGTAATCATTTGTCAAATAGTTGCAGGCCACAAAATTTATGCTACAAAAGTTGCTTTAGATATTTAAAACCAAAATTATTATTGAATTATTTTGCATTGGTGAAATTTTAATTGGTGAAAATGTCTAGTTCAACGTGTAACGTTGCAATAATTTAAACTACGAGAACTAAATTTATTTAATGCTCCATGGAATTATTTCTCTTAAGAAAATTTATGAAAATTCCTAATTAATTAAATTTTTAGTAAAATTTTTTATAACGCTTTATCAAAAAATAATTAATTATTATAATTATAATTATAAAAATAATAATATTCATTTAAATTATATTGAAATATCCATTTCATGAAAATGTATTACTTTCTTAAAAGGTCACTTTCTTACTGATTAAAAATCTTGTGTGATGATTCAAAATTTTGCATGTAATTGAAAAATTTTCAGTTTTAATACATTTAAGTAAAATTATTGTTAAGAAACTTTTATTCAAGCAACTCATCATTCATTCAAAATTCATTTTAAATTCTTAAATGATTTTATTTTATAAGGAGTCATCAGTGTTATCAGTTTATTCTAAAGATTCTTAAAAAAAGTTGTGAATAATTTGTCTTACAATAATTTTAAAGTTTTCTAAATTCATCCGGAAGTGTTTTGAGTTGGACCCATCATTTATTACGCCGATCGAATCAGGCTGAGCCGATTTAAATCTCTCTGCCAGTTGTCTAAATAAATTTCTTGCCATAAAATTTAATAGATCGAGCTACATTTTTGAAGCAGATTTGACAATTGAAAATTCAATTCATTCTGACAACATTTTAATGGTATAAAATAAATTGTTGTAGAATATTTAAGAGGCGGCTGCGTCATACCACTGAAAATTTCCTTCTTTGAAATTTAAATCTAACTTTAAGGCAATCAATGCAATCAAGGAAATTATGAATTCAATTGTGTTCATACATAAAATAAAAAGAAATTATTTCAAGATGTGAAAAAGTAGACAGACACATATGAATGATTTAAACGGATCCAGGACAAGCGATTGCTTGAAATATATGATCAACTTTATGTGATTCTACTGTTTGTTTTTCTATTTTGCTTCTCTGACAAATGTTACCTTTTTTGCATAAAAAACAAAAACAGCAAAGTAAAGCAACAAAAATACAATGCAATTGGATTTAATTTTTAAAGCAATTCTTCAAACATGAACATCAATGGCCCAAATATTTACGCATCTTGCCATCATTCTGCTTTTTATTCTTCCATTTTTCCATTTTTCCATTTTTCCATTTTTTAATTTTTCCATTTCCCCATTTCTTTATTTCCCTTGTGTTTATTCACAATAAATTGTGGTTGATTATTTGATTTCAATTTACGTAGAAAATGCACTCTACATCTCTACGCGCAATCTTACCACCCTGAAATGCATTGCATTCCCATTGCTTTGTATTTCATTTGATTACTTTTATTGAAATCATTGCTACTTTTGGTGAATGGACGGGAACAAAACAAAGGCGAAAAAAAAACAAATTATTTTATTTAAGGCATTGACTTTTGATTTGATTTGGTTAATTTTAAGTTCTATGTAGAATTGTTCAATACTTTCATTCAACAGAAAAAAAGGCAGACTCCAAAAATATAAAATAAAAATACGATTAATTTTCTTATTTATTTTGTGATAAAAAAAGTTCACTACAAACAGATAACAATACGGCGGTAAAGAAGGGCGGTTTGAGATTGCAATACATTTCTTTCTTATTGGATTAATTTTGTTCAAGAGCCAAAATAACAACAATAACTTATCTTTTTAAAGCGATTTTGTTATTGCTTTATGATTTTTTACTCATACAAATTTAAAAGATTCAATTTTATGAAAAGACCAAATCATAAAAATTATAAGAAAGGAGGATGATTTTATTATGCTGTTTTAGTTGCTCCATTCCAAATAGCTCCATTTATGTGCATCTTAAGCACTTCTCTCATTTGAATTGTAAATATCAAAGGTCTTTCACTTTATGACCAATAATTTTTGACCCAGAGGTTTCGACATTTAATGTTTAATATTTTATTTTCTTTGAAAATTATGCTTAAATCCATTTGAAAAGTGTATCAAGGTTCTCCAAAATAGAGAATTAAAATTTGAGTTTAAAACTGAATCGAAAAAGTGTAGATTGGGGATTTTGTAGTTAGCATTCACTTGCTAATTCGATTTTGGGCTCTCTGTTAATTCAACCGTTATTAAAGATCAAAGTTAAGATTAAAGTTATAGTCCACGATTTGTGACATATTTTATGGAAATTTAGAACAAATTTTATGAAATTTATGTTTCAACATAAAGATGAAATTTACCAAAAATATTTGGATTCGGTAAACTTTTACCGCCACACTTTGTACAAAATTCTATTTTTTTTATTGGTAAAATATTTGACAAATATTTTTAATACCTTTTTATGGCAATAGATCCCGACATTTATATTTGATAAGTGAGCCATATTTGGTTTACATCAGTCCAACAAAACAAAAACTTTTCGAATCATTCAAATTATTCATCATATTTTTTTACTTTGACAACTTGGAATTCAGCATCTTGCTTTTTTGAATTTGATTAAAGGATGTTTTTTTTGAAGTTTTAATTTGCCAGCGATAATGGGCTAATAATAAGTTTAAATAAAAAAATGGCATAAAACGTTTCCAATAAACTCATCGATTTCTCTCTCAAATCATACAATTAAATTTAAATTTATTAAAATGAAATTAATTGGTGTCGCATACAAAACAATAAATCTAAATCTACTTTGCCATTTCATTTAAAATTTTAAAAAACTAAAAATTTGAAAAGCAAATTTATAGCGTATTTGCAAATTTACGTAACTTTACTTTTTGGAAATTTTTTCCTTTTTTCACACAATTTCAATTCAGAATCTTGAATAATAATAATAATTTCATTAAGATAACAAATTTGCTTCGCAGATTTTTGTACATGAACTCATTTTAAACTCATTTTGAGTAGAATTTTTTTGTGCTTTATTTTTGTCTGGAAAACTGAGAATTATAAGCGATTTAAATGAAATACAAATAAAAGTATGACAAACAAATGACTAAAAAAAAGTCATTCATGGCTAAAAAAAGTCAGTCAATACATTCGTATTTTATTCATATTTGAAATTTATAAAACTCTGATTGTTGTTGCTTTGTTATTTCTCTCATTTTTATTTATTTGTTTGTACAAATCATTAAATAATAATAACATTAATGCAAAATACAAAATACAAAATACGAAATGAAGAAAACAGGACAGAACGTAAAACATAGTTTTCATTGATGTTTGAAAAATGACATCGCAAGTTGGAAAATGTTGAGGAAACAGTCATGAGAGGATGACAACTTTTCAAAACGAAAACATGTGGCAACTTCAACATGAATGTCATGTTTTTTTCTTATGTAGATGTATGAGCACATTTATGTATATGTGTGCATGTTTGTGTATGTGTATGCGTATGTGTATGTGTATGTGCATAAGTATGGCATAAGAAATAAGTGGCAACCAATTAAGTTAAATTTATGCAACGAGATATTCTTCAAGTTAATTGGCAAAAAGTGCCATTTTTGCAAAACAACAACAAAAGCAAATAACAAAAGAGAAAAACAAACTAAAAAAAGTTTCATTTCATTTCATTTTATTTTTATTTTTTATTTATTCATTTCGAAATAAAACTAAAACAAATGGCCTGACATCTCAACCTAAAAATAATATGAAGACATTTTATGGTGATATGAATCCAAAAACAACAACAACAACAACAACAACAACCAAACAGCAACCTCTGAATAAAAGAAGGAAAAAGAAAAATACACCAAGCGCAACACAACAACATGCTATAACAACAGACACCAAAGCAGAACAGTTAAGAGCAGAGCAGAGCAGAGCAGAGCAGAGCACAGAGCTGAGTTGAGCAAAGTTAAACAGAACAGAACCGTAAAGACTGGTAAGGAATAAAATGTATTTAGATACAAGAGAAAATGTTGAAGTAGAGAAAAGAGGATGAAGCAGAAGGCATAAAGCTGGCCAATAAACAAAAATTAAGAGTGAAACAATTTAACAATTTTTAAATTTCCATCTTTCTTAATCTCAACTATGAAACACGAAGTATGAGACAAAAGTATTCTTGCATGACAATTGATAGCTATATAAAGTGACAATATCAATGACATGCTTAGCTTTATCTTCATATCTATTTTCATACCCTTAATCACTTATTTATATATTCATTTAAATTTATTTAGATGTTTCGATAAGCGAATCCCAAAAAAATAAAATGTAAATCGAAAATATATCAATTAAAGTTTTTATATTGAGAAATGAATTTTGTTAGTCAGTCAATCAGTCAGTTAGTCAGTTAGTCTACTCACGATAAAGAGTGACTGTCTGTGAAAAAGTCAGTTCATCATTTGGAAGTACTCTAGAAGTAAATTTCGGAACTGTAGAAATTATTTTTAAAATTCATGCAATTCATCGTTTATTCCAGCAAAGTTCAATCATGAAAACCAGTAAAAATGCTAAAATCGATTGGAATCAATTCTTGAATCGAAATTACAAACTTTTATAATATATAATTATTTTTTACACAGAGCTTTGTACGAGGAATGAGCCTGAAAATTATAATTCTCTAAATATTTTCACTACAATTCATCTTTAGACCAAGGCACGCCTACGTTATTCCATTAAAGGATCTCTCAAATTGTAACAACTTTACCTGTAGCGGACTTAAATTGAATCATAGACTAACTCTAAATGGACCGGTATTATGAAAAGTGCGATCTACCGTCCTTCTAAGTTTAACACAACATTCCATACTACACATGGCGCCATAGGAAATTGATTTCGTAATTTCAATTTTGAAACTTTTTTCCAAAACCTTAGATGAATATTTCTTTGTTAAGAAAACGTCGACATGACTTTTATTTGCATAATTTTATATTAAAATAACATATTAAATTTCATATGAAATGTAGCAGCAGTAAGGAAATTTTTTATTCAACATTTTTCTCTTAAAAGTAGGCAATCAAGTAATTATAATTTTTATATAATTTATATTTTACGCCGTTTCTAATGAATGTATCACGTTACACATACTTAATTGGTTTTTGAAAAACTTTCAAAAGTCATTCGACTTTTACTGCTTCTTGCTTACGTGTACGCACGCAGATAAAATAAAAAAAAAAAACGTATGATCAGAAGAAGAGAAAGAGTGAGAGAGATAGTTCATATAGTTTTATATAGTTTTTACACCAAGTACGTGTATTTCATACGTTCAATGTGTTCTACAAATAAATTACAAAATGGCACTTGCTGCGACTTTAATACGTTACAAAAGCGATAGATATTTGAAAGAGAAAAGGTAAGAAGAAAATTGAATTGAGTGTGAATTGAGAGTGAGTATTCATGTGTTCATGTTAGTGAGTAAAATCAGAAGGTAATGCGTAGTGATTGCGGAAAATTAGGGGCAGGATTACAAAAATTGTGCTAGAGTGATTCTTGTCGCTAACATTTTTATGTATAAGAAAAGTTATGAAAAGTAAGTAAAGTTCGACATAGAATTTTAAAAATTTATTGGATGAAAAATTGCGAAATTCATTATTGGCATTTAAGCCGTTTTGTTGTTTGTCTTTATTTTTCAGTTTTTCTTATGTTCTTCATTTTTTTTAATTTTTTTTTTAACATTTTATTTTTATTTTTTCTAGATTTTCGCAAATGCTCTGTCTCGCAGCAATCGCGAGACATGTACACAGTGAAAACTGTGATTTTTATTTTATTCCATTTCGTAGATTTCATACAAGTTTTATTTTGATTATTTTTTTTTTTGTATTTAGTTAAAACAGTCGACACCAAAGAAAAGAAGGGCCACAAACTCTTTGCCACTTTTAACATTACTTTCTGTATTCAACTGTATCTATTGTATAGATGTGTATGTATATATATATATATATATATATATATATATATATATATATATATATATATATATATGTGTGTGTGTGTGTGTATGCCTATATATATATATTTTTAGTTGATGTATTTTGTAGTGAATGTTTTTCTGTTAGACAAAACTATGAAAGTTTGTAACTTAAATTGGTTGGAGTAAAGAGAGCTAATAAACTTTATAGAAATTCAAAAATTTTACCAATAATTTAAAATGTTGCCCACACGCTTACAGATGAATATCCATACAATATAAAATGAATGGATTAAATCGTGTAATGTCATTTTATTAGATAAATACAACAATCTGTGAAAAGTAGCACGTTTTAAAATAACTTTGCAAGATTTTTTTTTTTTTTAATTTCTTTCTTCTTCAGTTGCACTTTCTCACACTCATTTGGCTAACTAACTAACTAAGTACATTGAAATATTTTCATTTAGGCAGCTCTATCACTGGGATTTAAAAAGAATTTTACATAATTGAAACATTAAAAAAAATAAAAATAAAAATGAAATGAACTTTTTTTGTTTTAATTTCTTTAAAAAATTCTGCTTATGTATTTGCATGAATGTGTGCATTTGCTTGATGTAGCATGATGTCTTTATGATGTACATATGAACACAGCTGTGACTTTTTTCCTACTTAAGGGATTTAAAAAGTTTCCAAAGCGTCAAATCGTTTTTCTTTCATCTTTTCTTGGACGGCTTTACAAATACAATAAACTTTATGGATATATTTTAACAATGTCCTCTCATTTATTGCTTTGTTTTTATCTTCTTCTTATCTTTGTTTTAATCTTTTTTCCTCCTTTTATTTTATTTATATTATTTTAGGTTGTTTCTTGAAACTCAAATAAAAGGACAAAAGAAATCAGAAACAAATTCAAAATACAAGACAACAAATTTCTAGATGATCGAGTCGAATGATACAGAAAATTGGTGTAATTAAAAACTTTCATCAATGAATCCATATTTTACATTTATTTTTATAAAAGAAATGAAAAAAATATCAGACTTTCTAAATGAGCAACGGTCAATTAAAGTGAAAGGTAGTTCCACATGAAAATTAACAGAATAAATATTACTAAAAGATTTAGAATGAGTCTACTTTTTATCTCAATTGCAAAAAACCCATTAACGTGGATCAAAATTTAGTACACATTATTTTAATTGAAAAGCAATTAAGAAATTTACATTTGGCTGGTCCAATTTTTGGATACTTCCATTAATACACCATGATATTACAACTCAAAAGCTGATTCAGTTTTTTAAGAGTAAATTAAAAATGAAAATTTGGTATTGTATAATTTCGCATAATTTTTGTACAGACATTGTAGACCAATAGCCTTCTTACTTCTGCAAAACTTTAATCTTTTATCTTTATGCAGTTTGCAGTTGCAGTTGATGAGAAAAGCTTATGTTGCACTATGGGCGTGTCCTTTGACCGATTTTCAATCCCAACTAGCATACAAGAACTTTCAATGATTCTCTCAAATTTGAACTTAATATCTCAAATTTTACGACCAGGAAAATGTTTACAACATATAGATACACAGATAGACAGACATGTCTAAATCGATTCAGCATTTCATGCTGATCAAGAATATTTATACTTAATTGTATACTTTAACGTATTTTTTTAAAAATTAATTTTTTTCGAAAAAGGCTTTATATGAGAAGTGGTCATAAAAATGAACCCACTTGAATCAAATTTTACGGTAAAATACAATTAAAATATTAAAATATTTTAAAAGTTGTGTTGCTTTTAAATTTCCATCAAAACTAATTTAATTTTCTTTCATCAAATGCTTTCATTTCACAAGCATTTTTATGAAACTGAGTAACACGAACAGAAACATTATTAATTGTATTATTTATTGCCTGAAAATTTTGTTTAGATGATTTGTGAAGTAAGAAAATATTATTAAAAATTATTACAAAAAAATTTTGTAGGAACTTTAGTTCAATAATGATGCACAACATTTGTTATGCAACACTTTACAATATCGACTTTTTTTAACGGCAGCTAAGCAAATTTATTACATGTTGGTAAAACGTGACCATCTAATTTTAAGGGTAATACGTAAATTACAAACGGAAAGCGTAATAATTTAGAATTTAGTTACATGAGATAGCGAATTTTTTCATATACCTTCCTTTTTATTAAAAGTCATATCAATATCAATATGTCACATACTTACACATAAAACACATGCATACACACACATACACACACACATTTGAAATCTTTTATACAAACATATTGCATAAACATACACACTCATACAATAATAATAACAAGGTTCAATTTGTCTACCTAAAATATTTCTCAATGTGCTACTATTTTATTTATTGATGTTATTGTTCTTGTTGCGCTTCTTTATTGTTATTATTATTATTATTATTATTATTATTATTATTATTATTATTATTGTTGTTGTTGTTGTTGTTGTTGTTGTTGTTGTTTAATAAACAATTTTATATAATATTTGTATAAATTTTGATTTTCCAATATAATGACAAATTGAACAAATTTACGTTTGTTTTTGCTTATACGTACAAATATAAATATGGATAATAATAAGATAAAAAAAGAGATGATAAAATACAAATAATAATAATAATAATAATAATAATGATAAAAATGGCAACAATAACAATTGATGGTTATTTGATGGCTTCAACCATACCAAAAGCTTTGGGTGTCCGAATCTAAGGGCACATATGTAAAATGAGTAAAAGAGAAGAGGATGGAGAGATAAAGAGTGAGAGGTAGAGTTAAAAAGAGTTGAAGAGATAAACGCAAAGACGACCTTTTGGGCAAAATTTATCGACCAACATAAAATTGTCACGCGCATTAGGGCCAATATTATTTTAACTGTTTCATTTTAAATTATGACCTTTGATAGGGAATTAAATCGTTTTTTATTACAAAATAAAATAAATAGCAAAACCAAAACAAACAAAACCAAAACATAATAAAACAAAAAAAAAACAAAAAAAAGAAGGGCAACACATTTTCTAATACTAAAATAAAAATCATACAAACCTCTAACAATAATAAATTCCAAAAACAAATACATTTTATATCTATTTAGATTTAACCGTTATCTGTTGCCATGTGTGAGTAAAGCAAAAAAAGAATGTACTTTTCTATTTCTTATTATTTGGCTAAATGGTCAATTCGTTTTGGCATATTATTTTTATGGACGTGTAATTTGCTTCATACAGCTGGGTATGTTTGTGTGTGTGTAAATTTGTAAAAAGGTTTGCATTTTGTAAAATTGTGCATTTTTCATATGAAATGATACAAAAGTATTCATAAATTTTAAGTTAAATCAGTTAAAGATTTACTGGCCCCGATTCTTCTTTGAATTTTGTATGCCTCATGCTAAAACATTCCAATAACTTAGCGTAAGGCACGAATCATTTTTTGTGTATTTGTAGGGACACCTGCCTTATTGAAAGGGTTAGATCAGCGTCCTTTTAAAAGTCTCTTCTTATGGCCGAAATAGAAATTTTTACGTACCATTCTCATAACTTTTTGAGATATCTAAATTTGCAGTTCAAATGCAGTTCACAGGCCTTAATTTTTTGATGCTCTTCTATATAACGACTGTTTTAATAGGTCACAGTTCTAGAATATTTTTAAAAATAGTTTTCATTTTTTTGTTGATCATAATCAATTGCGTTGGTGGCAGATCATTTTATTATTTGTTTTGAGCACCAATTACATTTTCATTACTTTTAAAGTAGACACTTTTGGAGGCATCATTTAGAGGTTGAGGGTAGACTTATTTTATTCAAATATTTGCTAGAAAAGCTTCATAACCTGAACAATCTTAAATTGAACCGAATTCGAAATAGATGTAGCTACATCTTTCCATGTATTGCCCATGTTTAGGTCCCTAAGTTATTAGAATAAGAGCTGGCCCTCATTTGAAAGTTCCTCCATATTCAGATTAGTTTACAAAATAGACCAAATCGGTATAACTTAAGCAGCAAAACGCTTCATTTATTATGAAAAATTTTCAAAAATTTTTTACTCAATATTTGTGAATGAACAGAAAAGGTACTTAGAGGGAGTGGATATTCAAAATTTTTCCCCAGTAAAATATAATTTTCTTATTTTTTCATAAAACTATTTTAGTTTCAAAATGTTTAAGAAAAAAAAACCTTAATACTCAGATACCAATTTTCATTCCACTACTGACTTTTAAAGTAAGAACTTATTTGCTTGGGTAAAGTGCCTGCAATAATCTGTATTCATCTACGCCATCTTTTTATTAAAAAATATTTTACAATTTTGCTTTTATCAAAAGTTCCATTTTTTTTACTTTTCAGTGCAATACAATAAAATCCACATAAATAAAAATTTATATATACATAATTATTTGTACATATATACATATTTATCCATATATATATATATATATATATATATATATATATATATATATATATATATATATATATATATATGTTTAAAGTGGTATAGTGTAAGTAAATTGTAATCCATTAAGCTACCACTAAAAATAACCTTAGTTGTTCTTAGTGAAGTTCGAGTATAAATGAAATATAAAATCAAATTAAATTACAATTGTATCACTTGTATTTTATGGGGTGGATAAAAGGGCGTAACTTAACATTTATATATAATTATATATATTCATTCATTTATATATACATATATAAAAATTACATCTAGTATAACAATAACAACAATAACAACAAAAAGAATAACAAAAACACCAAAAAAAAAAACACAAAAAAAAAAAGACGAATCTGTGATTGAAGCAATTGCGTGAAGAGCACTTGAATAACATTTATAATAGTGAATGATAAAGAGTTCACAATGGACGTATACAGATAGACAGGTTGCCCATTGTAATGGCATATAAAAACAACAATAATAATAACAATAATAAAATAACTAAAAGGAAAACAACAAAAATTAAAAATAAAAAGTAGAAAACAAGAAAAAGTAACATAAAAACATGGAGAAGAATAACTAGAAGAGAAAATTATATTTGGCTATAGCCGAATCTTGAACACCCACCATCCAATTATTAATTAGTATTTTATAGAAAGATAACCGTTTTGCACGATTTTATTAAATAGAATAAGGCCCTTAAGAAAGGACCTTACGAAATATCAGCTTTCTATTTGCTTTATTTTTCAAGTCTTATGAGCGAAAAACTATAAATTTTTGTTAAGAGAAAAAGCAGAGCTGTTTTCAGTTTATGTTGCACTCTGAGGAAAGGACATCTTTTGATCGATTTAATTTATTTTCAATCCCAAATAATGCACATGAACTTGTAATCAAACTTCTATCAAATTTGAGCTTAATATTTCAAATACACGGACAGACGGACAAACATACTTAAATCGATTCAGAATTTTAGGTTGATACCTTGTAAAATCTCCGACACTGCCTTTTGGACGATACAAACATAATGAAAAAGTAAGTATACCGCTCAATCTCTGAATGGTGGGTATAAAATCAAAAGCTCAGTAAAGTGTCAAGATGTTGTTTGGAAGATTTGAAGACAAAAAGTACAAAGTACTTGATGAATAAGAGCTGGGGAAGGGATGAGTAGCTGTGATGAATGGGAGTACGATTGTTAAGGGGCAGGTAACTAATTTGTTTTTCCTTTTTTTTTTTTTTGCACACACACACTAACTAACTAACAATTGAAATGAAACGTTGTAAATCTGTCAATTAAATTGCCGGCAGGGAGTGCGTGCATCTCTTACTTTATATCGATTTCTGTTTTCTTAATTTTTTTTTTTTACTTCGGCTGCTTCACCTTTTTTTTTACTTGATTTCGCCCAATTTATTACTACTTTGTTGCCCTTATTGTTGTTGCCTCTTGTTGGCTTATTATAACTATTATTATTATTCTTTACTAAAGAGCACTTTTTTAATTTCTATAGAGAGTCGAGTCAGAGCATAGAAGAATACGCGAGTCAGATATTTCTGTAATTCTCGTTTTATTCCAATTTTACCATTTTTTTGCGTTTGTCAATCTCTCGCTATGTGTGCCATGTGTATGTGTATGTGTATATGTGTGTGTGTTTGTGTGTGTGTGTGTGCATTTTATAAAAATAATAATTTCGTGCTATTCAAGCATTTATATCGTTTAGTCTTTCGCCTAAAATGTTCAATGGAGGCATCGTACGTTGTATTTAATATGCTTTCAAAAAAAAAGTTAAGTAACAACAACAACAAAAACATCATTTACATATAAAAAAATATATACGTGTTGTACAAATATATTTATATTCATAATCACATGGATGGCTAAAAATTATTATTTCACCGCCACACATTTTTATACCCTACGTTAATTGTGATATGATAAGTTTCTAGGGGTTTGGGTTAGATTCACTTTTTGATTACATCGATTCATGCAGAATAATTTGCTGTTTCGATTAAAATATGCCTGTTCGCCAGTCTATTCAATTTTTTAGCAAAAGTGACACTTTTTAGAGATATTGCCAAAAATTTTGTTATACGAGCGTTTTCTGTTCCAAAGAAGTCTGGACTTAAACACGAACATGAGGGGAAATTTTTTAAGACTACGCCTAATGTAACGCTCTGCTTTGGAAAAAAACTCGATATATGAGAAAAGTTTACAATTTTGAATATTTTCAATAAGAATTTACTTATATGACAAAGTTAATGGGTGTGGCAGCTTTAGTCGAGTTAGGCCCAAGTTCCACACAATAAACTCATTAAATCATTTGAAAATTACAATTTTTGTATATTTTTTTTTGACTTGTAATTCACATGCCATTTTATCACGTTAAATAAAGAAATGTAGCGTATTCAAGAGTCTACCTCTACCAGTTGTAATGTTACTTTTACAAAAGTAACATAAAGTTTGAGTTGAGGCAGAACAGAAATCTGAACAAAATATTTATATTTTACATTGCATCAAATCATTCATTTTGTATACGAAAAACAACAACAACAACAACAACAACAACAACAATAATAATAATAATAATAATAATAATAATAATAATAATAATAATAATTTTTGAGATATGATATAATGCACAATAATAATATTGAAAACTGTTTTGTAAAACAAAATGTAGAAACAAACTTGCAACAAAATTATTTTGTGTGTAAAACTTTTTTTTGGCGGCTTCACTTATACAATTTTGCTTATTGTTCTTATTCTGATTGTTATACCGATTATTACTTTTATTATTATTGATGTTTTCAGTGCTATTATTGTTGTGGTTGCTGTTGCTGTTGTTTGTTTGTTTGTTTTACCGTTTATATTGTAAGTTTAATTATTCTACCTTCGATGCGATTGTTTGTTTGTTTGTACAATCAGACGTAAACAAATGTAATATTGAAATGGCAATAAGCACCAACATAGAGAAAGAGAAGGAGAAAAAGAATAAAAAAAAGGAAGAAAAGCGGTATGATAATTTGGAAATGAGAAAGGAGTAAAGAGTAGGAAAATGTTGTTCACTTGAACACAAATTTACGTATTTTACAGGGAAACCTCCCCTTCTTGATAAGTTTTGTGATTGGTTTGAAATTAAAGATGAAATTGAAACTTTTCCAATTCAATTCGATTTCTACACATACACGCATACATACACGCATTTGATATATAATTCACACAATATTAAGGCAATCAGATTTTAATTGCTTTTATGTGGTCTGAAATCGGTATCAACCAAAGGCGGGTAGAACCCCCTAAATTATAAGTAACAATAAACTTACACCATCAACGGAACTTGCAACATTAGAGTCGTCGCCGTCATCTTGGTCGTCTTTTGTGCCAACTGCACTTTCCCATTATTTCTCTTTCTACTTGTATGAAGTCTTTTATAAAAACCGAATTTTTACTTTGAAATTCTTGAAAGTAACATTGTGAAAGCCCAATTATATTACAACAAACATTCATCCATAGTCTGGAAAGAATGGTGCGGGTGTACGATGCAGTATTCGAATTTGAGGTTTTCTATTAGCGCCATAATTTCTAAGCTCCTACCAAGGCGTGTATATTTGTATGAAGGCTGTCTGTCGTTTTCATGTCTTTGGTCCTTAGAGGGAGTTCTCATCATTATAACAATATGATTAATCAGTTTTATGGATGTTTCGTAAATATTGGTCGAACATTTTTATAAAACGGGAAATTAAAAGTGTAATAAAGAATTTTTAAAATTTTTAACTAACTAAGATTTTCCTAAAATTAAGGAACTGTTCAATACTTTAAAGAGGTATGAGGATGAAAAGAATCGATTGCAATTCTCAAATGTTTTAAAAAGTTTCTAATTTCAGAATTAATTGAAAAATCGACTTTTACTAAAAAAACACACCAAATTGTACATTCTTTTATAAATCGATTCCTTTTAAACATTTATTTAAACATTATATTAGAAGTAGCCGCATTTTTGTGAATCTTTGGACTAAAGTTATTTAATTTCTGTTCAATATAACTAAATTTCATAAAAATTTACATGTCTAAATATTTATCATTTACACGGACAGACAAGATAACATTGCATAATTTTTTAAATATTTCCTTTATTGACTGTTACTTTTTTAAACATTTTAAAGGAAATATGAATAATGCTTTAGAGGTTCCCCAAAATGATTTATATCAAATATTTTAGTACATTACTAGAAAAATTTGAATTCCGTTTTTGCTTTTCTCTAAAGAATCCCCATTCCAGATCTTTTAATATTTTTTTTGCACTATTCTTAAAATTTTCAGCAATAGACATTAAGATAAATTCTCATAAATCTCTTAACAATCAGTTTCTTTCATAAAAATAACGATCCACGTATTTTGACCGACATTTGAAAAATGACATTGCATTTTAACTTAATCGATTTTTTTTCACTGAAAATCTAGATTGCCCTCAATTAAAATTGCTATGATTTACCTAACTTTTAGCAATTTAAACAATTGATTTACAATCTACCTTTATCGTTTTATATGCTTTTTGCTCGAAGCGTATTGCATTGATAAAACTCGACCAAATGCGTTATCAAGTGCTTTTAAATACATGCTTCATATTTTCTTAATTTCTATTTTTAATTATAGTTATAAATTAATTGTAATTGTTTAATAAATTGCTGTTGTTGTTTGTCTAAACATGAGGCCACTAAATAACACGTTTCTTTTCTTTCAGAGTTGTGATATTATCATTTAATAAACAGTTTCACACATGACGACTTCAACAACGCACAATTAAAATGCATTAAAGAATAATAAGCAAGATTGTAAATGAATAAGAATATGTTTGAAATATTTATAATACAAAAATGCCGCGAGGTTATTTTGAAATATTCATTTAGCAAAAAAGAAAAAAAGTTAAGTACACTTATTAAATCAAAATGGCCAAACTTATCACGAAAAGCACTCAACCAGCACTGGAAATGAAACGAAGACGTTTCTTAGATTTACAAACATTTCTTTCAATTTTAAGAAGAAGAACTTTAAATGTTTTTTTTTTATTTAACAACTAACATCATCCAATAGATTTTATATGCAGTACACGATTTTGAGAAATTTCCAAAGTAAATCAAGAGAATCAAGATTTCTCGTTATTTCAATATTATAATGAAAAAAATTCCAATAGAAAACTGTAATTTCAGTTGCGTTTAATCGTTTTTGCATTCATTTACAGGAATTTAGGAAATTTTAAAAAAAAGTTTGCCACTGAAAATAAACCGAATCGGTTAAAGGCCTGAACCCAAGCACAACAAAAAACAAAAGCGAATGCATTTCTGCTTCTCAGAATAAAAAATATGTAAAGTTGGATTGAATTATTTTACGCATATTTTTATGAATGATAAAATCAGGCATTCCTGGAAACAGTACATCAGTCAAGTACATTTTTCATCAAGTTAAAAGGCCACAATTTTTAAGGAATTTTGAGAAAGTTCCATGCACACATTTCGTTTAGCTCAGGAACAAATTTTTATGTTAATACTTGGAATTGTACCACTTTTACGATCACGCTCCATATAACGCTTTATACTGAAACGGAAGTCAATATGATGAAAAGCATAAGCAATTTGGCACATTTGGCAGGGCATACTTTAAAGTAAAAAATATGTGTGCCATAGTTTACTCAAAATGTATCCTTTACCGTATTACAAACATTTCAAATTATTTGATTAGAAAATTTTTTAATTCTTAGTTCAAATTTAGTCACGTTTAGTCACGTTTTATCTTGACATATTACACGCACTAAATAAAGTAATGCAGGTTACTTAGAATACGTTTTCAATCAACTGCTTGTTGATTGAATCGTTTGAAATCGTTAAAAATAGAATAATTAGAATTTTGAATGATAAGAAGTATAACTGAAATTGGCCATGTGCCCCAAGTAGCTGGCAGCGCTTAATTTATGAATGCACAAAATTTAAGGATAATAATTTCGTCTCCTTTTTATGTTTAACAACAACCAAATGAGCAAAACAGTAAAATAGAAATTGGAGAGTGAAGAAAATAAAAAGTTACCACAAGAGAATAAACAATTACGAGTTCATAAACCATTAAATTAAAAAACATTATAATAAAAATTTAAAAAAAAAATCCCTTCATACAAGACTTTAATGTTAAGTTCAGCATTTCATCTCAAAAATCATTATAACGGATCATTATAAAGGGCGCGAAAGAACTTGACCAAAATTATTCTTTTTGGTCCATCTACACAGAAAAAGTGTATACAAATTTTTGTAACGGAGTATCGTCCACCAAAAAAAAATAAAACAAAGAAAATGACGAAAAATAAAAGGTGAAAATATCAAAATGTAAGCCCTTAATGTATTTCTTATATTGCCGGTACATGATGGCATGAATTAGACTAATGAAACACATTTTAATGTACATGCGGATATATAAAATTATATGTAAGTAATTTAGAGAGAGAGAGAGAGAAGGAGAGAGGTAGAGAGTGAGGCTAAGATAGAGAAAAGGAACTAGTTTCTGTTGAAATTTTCGGTAATTTCATGTTTGCAATTTATTCTTCATTTTCAGTTTTTTTTTCTTGTCCTTTCTCCTTCACCTTTTTCTTTTCCATTTTATAGCTGCAATTGCAATTGATGAAGAGAAGAGGCATTTGATAACATTTGACATCGCTTTAGTGGCAAATGTTATCATTAAATGACGTGCCCATAAATACCTGTTAAACTGAGCATATAAAACAAACTGCATTCTTTTAGTGCATTAGACCTTACTGATGCAGTTGGTTATATGAAATCAGAGAAAATAAACAACAACAGAGAAATCAGGAAAAATCAACAACAACAACAACAACAACAACAACAACAACAACAAGAAGAAGAAGAAGAAGAAGAAGAAGAAGAAGAAGAAGAAGATCAGAATAAGAAGGACAATAACAATAATAGTAGTAGTAATAACAAGAACAACATTAGCAGCCGGAGCAGCAGCAGAGACAGCAGCAATCGCAACAACAATTAACAGAAGAAAATAATCATCAGGATAATTTGTTATGGTATGTAACATATAGCCCCATCTTATTTTAACGCATTATGCATGGCAAATAATACAATAACAGAGAGTGCGGTTTAAGAAGCGATTCAACAATGACTTTTAAAGTATTAAGATGCTGCGTAGCTGCTTTGTGTTGTATGTAAAAATCTTGAGCTTTTTAAAATGGGTAAGAAAACGTTAAAGTTACAAATAAAGAAAGCGAGTGAAAATATTGTAGATAGTCAAGATCGAATCTTAAATATCGCACACTATTTCTCTTAAAGTGATTCAAAATATGAAAAATTATATTACAAATAAAGTAATTTAAAAAATTCTTGTTTTTTGAACGATTTGAAAATGTCAATATAGAAAAAATTTCTATATTCGAAATGCATTTTCGAAATGCAATTGTTTTATATGAGGAATGGTGGTAAAAATTTGGATCAAAATGCATTTTGAAATTGTGGTTTGCCCTTTTATAACATAAGCACCAGGACAGACAACAGAGAGGAATGCTTAAATAGGTTTAGAAAATGTATTTTAGTTGATCGTCAGAATAAACTCTTCTGATTATCCTTCTGACATCCTTTTGAATCCATTAAACTCTGCAAAGTAAATAGCGTAGAGTGTAAACATAAAAATAAACAAATGGCGTGTTCATGTTTTCACCCTGGTGTTACTTGTGTTTTTTTCTTTTTTGTTTGTGTGAATTTTTTAGTTGCCTTTGTCCTTGCTTCTTGGGGACAACCTAGAAGCACCTGCTCAACTGGAAAATAGTCATTAGTGGTGCCGGCCATCAAAAGGCATCATGAGTCATGAGATCTGACCAAAGATTTAATTTAGTACCACGAGCCCATCAGTTTTGATAAAGCTTATCCCATATCGCGGGCTATGCTCGTTCAAACACATATATGCTTGTCGTGCAGGATACTATTTCTCGAATAAAATGGGTAGCTGGGTTGGCTTATTGAGCTAACCAAACTAAGCCTAGGAGTAATAAGAAGGCTCCGAATCTAGATACCAAAGATTAAGCTCTGTATATAAGGTGCAATACAGGCTTTAAATTGGTAGCTAGTCGTGACGGTAGCATACACCATGCGTCACATGATTACTAACGCTAGCGCTCATTTGAACAATTGTGTACTTAACGGCAGGTATGCATGTAAAACACACATTGAACTGTCCATGCCTCCTCATCTCTGTTTGGCTTTGTGATTTGTCTTGCCACCACATCAAATATCAACTTTAAAGAGCCTCTTATTTTCTGCCTTTAAGTACACCATTTTAAAATTAAAAACTTGATTATTTAAAGCAACAATCAACCAAACAAAAAATGAAAAGAAAACCCAAAAATGAAAAACAGCAACAAAAATTAATGAATAAATAAAAAGCAAAGCAAGAGTTAGGGTAGCAAAAAGGCTTGTTATAATTATTCATAATTTAAAAATGCTGCTATCTAAAGTATAACTTGAATGCCATATTTGCACACATACATACATAGATATATATTTATATAAAGATATATAATTGAAGTTGTGATTATGTAATAAAATGTTGTGATGTAAAATATTCGAGTAGAATTTATTTATGATCATTATTTAAAAGTAGCGAATTTAACGGCCCATTTGGAACTCAATTCAAACTTGATTTGTGAGCCGTTTTCTAAACAGTCCATTTACATGTTTATCTCTTTAACTACAAATAGTTTTTGTTTATATTTTTTTTTATATTTATAATCAATTTCTTTCAATAATCTAGATTAAAGTTAATTTTTCTATTATGCCTCAAGTAATGCGTCATAGGCGATCATTTTAAAAATTCTACTTAATTGTATAGTGCTGTAATTAAATTGAAATTGAAATCAGGTTTCTATTTTTTAAATATATTCAGATGGAAACTTCGAGATAATGTAAAATTCGCCAAGTGAATAATTGAATTATTATTCCGTTTTTTCTTGTGGTATTTTTTAAAATTTAGAAAAATCGCTTAAATGGAATTTAACAATAAATAAATAAAATAAAAAACAAGATTTTTTTAAATTAAATTCTTTATTTGAACATAAGAAATCTAAGAGAATGTTGAGGTGAACTCACATGCTCCCTGAGCTAAATGAGCTGAGCAAGCCTAATAAATAAAATTTAGTTGCAGAGCGAAAAGTTTGACTCGCTGTTTTGAAAAAGAGAAGGTCCTTAGTTAAGGGGCCTTATTATAAGGGAAGTTAGAGAGCGGCCAATTGTAAACTTAGGTAGATAACTAAACGTTAATTTTCGTATGCCATTTGAGGGGATACATTCACACAATCGATTTATGAATGGGTCTTTACTGAATTATCACCAAAATAAATATCTGAAAGGTTTTCTAGTTTTATACATAACTGAGCAAAAGTCTGGAACTTGAGCAAGCGCATTTTAATTTTATAGATGAATATTTTGCTTTTATATGACTTGAACTTAATTATCGTTAGTATCGTTGAAATGATATAAAGATAAGAAGATGCCTATAGATTTTAAGGCTTATGCATTGAAAGGTTAATAATGGAAATTCTCTTTGTTTTTTATTAAACAATAAAAATGGCACCCCTTTCTTGTTGCTTGAATTTATTGAGTTTTTCACTTGGATTTTTTGAGTTTCGTTTTCTTTTCCTGTTTTGCTTTCGTGGCACATAAAAATATCCATTTGAATAGATATAGTAAATGATTTGGCTGTTCGCATATGTCTTTTATGTTATGCCTCTTACTTAAGTAATATATTTTGCAATTTCAAACCTCATTTCATTCAAAAGCAATCGCCATCACATGGAATCACATAGAAATTTGTATCCTTCAATAGACATCATTGTTTTTATTGATGTTGCTTGAAGTCTGCTACTTATTTCGTGATATTCTTCGATATATGCTACCGGGTTTTAGATTTGCAACTCCAGCTTATCTCTAAGATTTATATTTTCGCTTAATCATCTTTAAATCACATCACGTCTTCTTTTAAAATCAAACCGTTTACTTGAAATGAATTTACAATTATTGGAAGGATAATGACTCTTATTGCTTTTTTTTTGAGTGATTTGATTTAACAAAAAAATTAATAAATAATTTGCTTTGTCATCTAATTTTTTTTATATATTTATATTTTTTATATTTGCATAAATTATAGTTAAGAAAATTCACAGAGTGTTTTAATTAACTTATATGATAAACAAAATTTTCTACCTCCTTCTTTTCGAACAATATTTAATTTAAGATAAAAATTGAAGGGTAAAAGTGAGCGTGAATATGTGTGCAAGAGAGAGAGAAAGAAAGAGAAAGAAAGAGAGAGAGAGAGAGAGAGAGAGAGGTTGACTAAAAGGATCGTATTTTATTATTATAACGTTCTTGTTTAGTGCAGTAATTAAATATTTGCTATTTACTCCCATATTTTTTCTTGAAATTTTTGTTTGCTTTTTTGCTTGGCATAAAATAAATTTATTCAAGCAGGTTGTTGGTTGGTATATATATGTGCTTGTGTATGCATTTACTTCTTTGCTTCTTTTATAAAAATATTTGAAGGTAAATTGTGCGCGCTTTAACGATGATTTATCGTAAACAGTTACACGGCCATTTTGCCCTCCCTTACTTATCATTACTAGTACTGTGTTGCTGTTCGTTTTTTTGATCCTTCTTACTTCATCTTTTCTTTAGAATCATCTTTTTATTTTATCTTATCATATCATGCAATGGGATATATATTTTTTTTGTTAAACTTATTACTTTTACGGCATTTTGTTTCGTTACTTAATTTCACATTCGACATTTTTCCGCTTGCCAGGTACAATTTACAATTTACCATTTATCAGCAACTTAAAGTTTATAGTGGTAAGCACAAACACGTATCATCGAGAAATATTGTAGGAGCATTCGCATAACAAAATAAAAGTAAAAAACAAAAGCAGATTGTTGTCTGTTGTGTAAGAAAAAAATGGCAAAAAAAGAATAAAAGAATAGTCTCAATTTTCTGAAGGGTAAAATGAACTCCACTAATAATGTAGCATAAACTTATTTATAACATTCCATAAAATAATTTTTTTCTTATTTTTCATCTCATTCACTCTCATCCATACGCATTCAGTATTATTTTAACTCAAGAAACTGTAACTTTAACGTTAAACTGTAACGGTAACGTTATAACTATAACGCTAACTGTAACTTGAAGAGTCTGCTTTTATTTCTTTACGATATGTGTGAATGTGTTTGCTATTGTAACGGAATATAAAATAATAGAAAGTAGAGAAAGTAGAGAATATAATAACAACAAAATCTAATAAAATAAAATGAAATGAAATAAAATAAAACACGCACCAAAGCACATTCATCCCTCGAGATATATTGCTTATTTGGTTAGCAATAATTCTTAGCTAAAGAAATTTTGTATTCTATTTTAGACTGCGTGAGTAGAAATTTTACATAGAACTTTTGTCTGTGCGCCTCTCGTATCATCTCGTAAGAAAGTAAAAACATGGAGGTTGCGTTCGTGATTGGTTTGAGTTGATGAGTTTGCTAAAGTAGCAGCTTTTGCTGTTATTTTTATTCTTACTCTTATTCTTATTATTGTTGTGGCTTTTGTTGTTGTTGTTGTTGTTGCTGTTGTTACGAGAGCTCTCATTTCAATATTATGCTACATCTTATAAAAACAGTGTAACGAATTCATGCTCTCTTTTTACTTTTTCTACGGTTACTTTTCTTTTTTTATTCTTCCTTTTTTCTCTTTATTTTCTTTTTTTTGTTTGCTGCCATTTCTGGGCACAGGAGAAGGTAGCTTAAGAACTAATTTCGAACAAGTGAAAACTTTTTGTACATTGTTGTCTTTTTTTTTTTTAGCAGCATCTTTGACGGAGATGGAAATTTTGCGTTGTGCGTTCTTTTCTGGAATAAATAAAATGGAAACGCAATACTTGAATAATATTTCATCGAAATGTGTCCCTAGTGTAACATTAATTATCTAAGGTACCCGTTAAACCATAAATATAAAATCCATTTGTACGCACGAAGACGCACTTTATTAGGTGTTGCCGTTCACTGCCATGGCAGCCTAATAATAATTTCCTTCGTTTTAGCTTCATTCGTTTTTGATTTGATTTGGTTTGCATTTCAATAAATTTCTCAAAATTTCTTTTTGTTTTTTATTTTAGTGGTTATTCTTCCATCCAATTGTCTTGTTATCATTCTTATTCGCATTTTATTTATTTTGTTTTTTATTTATTTCTTTTTCGTTTTGTTTTAAGAATTTAAACAAAATTTTGTAAAGAATTATTTTCCTTTCTGGTTCATTTCTTTTATTATTTCGGTTTCTTTTTTCTTTTTGTTTTTCTTATATTTTTTATTTAGAGAAAGCGATTATTTAGTCAATGCCATTCGTTTTCATAAAAATGGGGAAAAAATTAACTTTTGCTTTATGCGTGTAGAATCAAACAAAAACAAAGCAGGAGAAAGAGTCTCCGAGTTTTTATTTTACATAATAAATCTCAAGTTAATTATAACTGTGCATTAATTCATGCGCGAAACATAATTGAAGCAGGCCGTTAAGTGTTAAGCTGAGGGCGGTAGCTTCATTCATTCATTGCTCTTACAAAACATTCATGTTAGCATCAAATTCAAATGGCCTTAATCAAGGAGTTCACTACTGAAAATTCTAATAAAATACTTTTTTTCTCGATATAAAACTTTACTTGGGCGGTTCCTAAAAATCGCTTTAATGAAATCTTTTCTTTACTTTTTATAATAAAATCATAAAGCTTGCCTAAAATTTATTAAGATCTATTAAAATTAACTGAATTTATTATTCGAAAGCCTTAGCTGCAGCAATTAATGTGTTTAAGGTAAACTTTGAGAGAGAAAAAGTGCTGAAATGCTCTATTACACGTGATTTTGTCTCAAGATCTTGTAATTGAATAAAAAAGGCGAAATATGCTGGGAAATATTTAAATAAAAAATTTTGTTATATTTTTTAAGATATCGCTACTAGTTACTAGTTACTGTTACTAGTTTTGAACAAAAACAGAATTTCCAATAATATGAAAAATCGTCTATAGAATCGTTTCAGAGAACTTTGTTTTAGGCGTAGAGTTTGATTGTTGCTAGAAAATTGGGAAACGATTCAAAGGAATATTCGAAGTCTTTTTAAAATCGTGACTATAAAAAGATGATTAGACATCACTCAAAAACTGGAATTCAATGCGTTTTAATAAAACACGTGTAACAAAAGAGAAATGTTAACACGAAGAATGAAAGAAAATCCTTATTTCTGAAATGTAATTTCGAAAGTGATTTCGAAAAAGTCCTTCGTCTGAATATGCCATCTTTAATGTAGGGCCTATTAATCCAAAAAAAAAGAAGCAAGTCGTTGTTATAAGTAGGAATAATTATATTTTATGAGGTTTATTTGTCATACACTTCGTTGTCTCGTGAGTGTATGCCAAAAGATAAAAACTCTACTATTTGTGTTAAGTTTTATTTACATGGGCAACTTTATGTTGGAAACTTTTCTTCTACATCATCATCTTTCTTTTGTTGAGGATTTTTGCCTTTTTTTTCTATCTCTATCTCTCTCTTTCTCTTTCTCGCTCTTTCTTGCATTTCTTTTTTTCATCTTATTTATTTTTATATTTATTTTACATAATTTGGGTTTGCTGGCTTTCATTTTGTGGCAATTCCACATGCATGTACTATGCATATGTATGTGTGTGTATATGTATGTGTGTGTATATGTATGTGTGTGTGTGTGTGTGTGTTTTGTGTGTGTACGTATATACAAAATATCATAAATTGCTTTAGCATAATTCAGGGTGATAAATATTTTTAATTGCTTTTGCAAAAGTTGTCCTCTTCAGCCTGGTCTTTATTTTCTTTTGCTTTCGTCTCATTATTTTATCTAAACAAATATTCGTATAGCAAACAGCACAATGTGTCATTGTGCGTTTATTAATTCGTTTGCCAAATTTTTTATATCAAACACACATACGTAATTGTATGATCATTATGTTGTAAGAATTTGTATGAAGTTAATTAATATCGATAAATTATTATATCTCCGTTTTAACTGCTCATCTATTTCTTTTTTTTTTTGTTTTTTGATTTTGCTTTTCGAAAATTCATAATTTTATTGACAAATTTTTAATGAGCAACTGTTAATTGTACACGCACACATTCACAAATGGAAAAACAAATGCATTTAAATAATTTGAAATGAATTTGAATTTTTGCCCATAGTGTTAACGCATATTGACCTAAATATGCTCGACGAATATTTATAAAATGTCAATCGATATGAAAATATTACATTTCATGTAATTTATTCTCAAGAATTCTGTCCATCTGTCCATCTGTCCATTTGCATTTGTTTGGCTCTTTGGCAAATTTTCAATGCAAGAAACCTTTTTGCTGAAACTCAAATCATATCAAAAGTTATTGAAATTGAAATTGGCAGTTACTAAATTTTCTAACACAGCCATTCAATTCAATCGATCTATTCCATCATTTGCTTCTCCCAGAATTACTCCATTTTTTTTATATTTTTAAATTTCTGGAAACCTTAAATTTTTTATGAAGAAATTTCATGCTTCCACAAACTTGATCCATTGTTTGAGATAATAAAACTACTGAACAAAACACAAACTAATTCTGGAAAGTATTTGTTAAAGTTAAAGCTCCACGAAAAGTTAAGTTGAAGGAGCCTTTATGAAGGTTAGTATCAATTACTGATGCAAGAAATGTTTAAGAAGTTTATATAAATGTCACCAGAATATTTGATTAATCTTTTTATTTGAATATGAAAATAAGCAGCCAGCAGAAACATTCGCTTAAGAATGCTCCTTCAATAAAATTTACTAAAGAGATTTTAAATTTCTTTTGTAAGAAAAAAAAAAAGGAGATGGTATCAAAAAATATGTTTTCAAATTTACAAAAGATACTGAAAAATGTAGTTTACATTTATTTCACTCTCATGACAAGTACTTAAATCTAAAGTGAACGAAATAAAAGCTTTTAATCTTAATTCGCAAACAGCAAAAAGTAAAAGTAGAGAGCATTTTTCTATGAGACGCTTTATTCGAAACTGAAACTATTCAAAGTTTTAATTTTTTTTTTATATTTTGTTAAGAACATTAAGGAGGAGCAAAAAGTGAATGCAAGAAAGAAAATCTGTTAATTTGAGTTATTTGTTCACTTCAGAAAGAATCTGAATCTATTGATTAATCTTTCAAATTGGAATTTCAAATTACTTGATAATTTCAACGATAAGTAACTACTTTCTAATGAGGCTGCCTTCGTTTTTAATGGTGTTTCATGTTTCATAAAACTGAAACATTTTCAAAAAAGCCACGCGTAAGACACTTAAAATTAACTTGATATGCGTTTGTACATGTGTGTGTGTGTGTGTGTGTGTGTATGTATGTATGTATGTATGCATGTTTGTAAAGTAAAACTTTGCCATGTTGAAAAAACTAACAATGAAGCGTATAATTATAATCTTTCTATGGCAAAATTGGAAAACTAATACATACTTTTATTTTGTTCAACTCAATGTACAGTAAATTTAGTGGAATTTAAATAAAGGAAAAATATCACCGCGCTTCATGCCACTCAATTAAAATCATCTTAATGTAAATCGGCATACAAATTTTTATCAAAATAAATCCATTGCACTTGTAACATATTCTTTATAAATTTAAATACTTTATTTTATATTATTGGATTTTTAGATTTGGAAGCAGCCTGATTAAATCTTCAAATGTCTTTCTCTAACCATCCATATTTATTTTATATTTGAGCTTATGTTTGAGTTTGCATGTGGAACTGTTCAATTATTGCAAATCTAATTTGAATATCCTGAAATTTTTGAATCGAAATAGATTTTAATTATCTTACTAGCGTACTGCAAGTAGTAGCATGAATTTTATCAAGGCTGCAAAATTTTTGTTAATGTGAAAGTTGCGGTTGTCGCAAGAATTTTCCTTTGCACTTCACTTTTCTTCTTGCTTTCCGTTGGTTTGCGGCAGCAAAAGCTTTGTAAAACCTCTTAATAAATTTCTTGATAAGGACAATTAACCTTTCTTTGTAATCTAAACTGGTAAAAAATCTTTTCTATGTGCTAAAGGACTCGCTCAAAAATAAAAGAATTAGTTCTTGTAATATTTTCATATTGAAAGAAATTTCAGTTGAGTTTTTGTTTCATTATGCTTTTACTCATACAGCTTCACTTATATATATTAGCATATAAAGTTATGTTAATAGTCTGTCCGCATGTAATTTTTAATAATTTTCTTCTTCTATGCATAAATTTGTATTTTGTTATTATTTACATGAAAGTAATTTACGCGTCACAAACTCATAATTACTTTACAAGTTCATTATAAATACGCATAAATTTATAACGAGTTGTTATAATAAACAAGAGAGAGAGAGAGAGAGAGAGAGAAAGAATGAAACAATTACCGTAAGCACAATGTGACAAGAATGATACAAAGGAACACTTCTTCTCTTCCAAATTCCTTATGGTTGTGTTCAACATTCGATAACTGTTTTTATACAGTTACATGTATAACGGTGATAACGGTTAAAGCTAAAAAGTGAAACAATAGAAATGAGACTGAAAGTATTAAAAAATTTGTTATTATTTTACTGAGTAGACAATTTTAGTGTGGCGTTTAATACTTTGCAGAGAATTTTCAGCATTCAATGAGTTGCTTTTACATTCTTATGTTTCTCATTGTTGTTGTTTAATATAATATCTATATATGCATGCATACATATGACTTTCTCAGTCACTCTTAAATGTTGAGGCTTTAAGTGGAATCTTAAATAATAAAATAATTGTATAAAATCGCTTGAAAGAGACCCCTTAAATGATTTATTCTGGATTTAAGTAGTTTTGCCTACAAATAATTCTCTAAAGTAAGAACGTTCCGAAGGAATTGAATTTCAATCTTGAATATAGAGCATTCTTTTTCATTTAGCAATCAGATAAATGAAAAATTTTTAGATTTATCATTCAAAAGTTGTAGAGCACTAAATTAGCATTTAACTTCCAATTTATCAAACCTGCGTGATACTTTAAAGTGATCCACTCGTACTTGTCTATTTTTATTCATCAAAATATTATTTTGAAAAATCTTGAAATGTTGCTACATTATCTAACGATGGTAGGTACTTAAAAGAGAGTCTAATTCATATCTAACGTTTCCGATTAATTTTACTATTGTTAAAATTTGGTTGCCACCAAATGCCGTGACTACACAATTCATTCATTCACGCACTCTATGGAATATAAATCAGCTAAATATTTCAACAACATCTGTTGCTTTCTCATACCTTTTTTCAGTCTTCATGATGTTTTTTTATACTTCTCCCAAAAAGGGTTACAAAAGAGAAGAGTAGAAATTAAATTGCAATATGCCACTTTTTAAGATCAGACATGGACAAATCCCCTCTCCAGGAAGTTCAAAGAAAGGTGAAATATTACGGAATATATTTCATATGGTGCAAAAACCCATTCGGCTGAATAATCGAAATCAATTTAGTGTTACATTTTTGTTAAAGTTTTTTTTTTTTTAAAGTTACGAAAGTCTACTAAAATCCTTTAAAATGGTCTTTGTCCTGTGAAATAGGCTGGAACAAAATATAAGCAGAGATACAAGAAAAAAAATTAAGCATACTTTTTTCATGTTTCATGCCTTTCGTTTTTCTTACTATTTGCTTATTTTTTGGGTGGCGTAGTGGGCCAAATATGCTCGATTTTTCAACTGGCCGTTAACGGTGCGCTATAATGACCGTAATGGCTTTTAGTTTTCCTTTTTCTTTTTTTTTTTTCAAGAGCTTTGACTATTTAAGAATTTATTTAATCTCAATATAAACAATTTTCGTTCATTTATCTTATCTTATGCCATGAATTTGGTATTTGTTATTTAAAGAAAGCTAATGAATGCCAGGCAGTTTGGCTGCCTGATTGCCTCTCTCGCTGTTGCCTTTTTTTTAATTATCAATTTACCAAATAAAAAAAAAAATAAATGTTGTTGTTTAAGGAGAAGACAATTGCAAAGAAAGTACAGAGTTTTAATTGCTTTTATAAAGAAACAAACAAACAAACAAAAAACGAAAGAAAAGATAGAATGAAGAAAAATAATCAAGAAAATGGGGAAGAGAAGGCTCTGAAAAGTATATGGCTTAAGGAAAGAAGTATTCTCAATACATATTCAATATTTATGTTTACATTGCCTTGGTTTGCATTGAATTGACTTGACTTGACTGAAATTGAAATGAAAGTTGCTTGGAATCGTTTGGAATCACTTGAAATTGTTTTGTATTGTATTATTTTGTATTATGTTTGATGAAGAGAGTTTCTTTAACGACAGCACTTTAATATTATTTTGCAAATAAAAAAAAAATTTATACATGAAGTAAGAACTTGCTTTACCGGTTGTTATTCGTATTATTATAGTTATTATTGTTATATGAGGTTTTGCCATCAAACCAAGTATACAAACATTTGCACACTCAAATATCCAAACAATAATGCTATGCTATGCTATGCTATGCTATGCTATGCTGTGCTCTGTTGTAGAGTGGCAGCCAATTAAAGGCACAACATAAATCCAGCTGTGACTTGTTTTGGGTGTATCCGCTTTAAGGCCCACATTCCTATGATTTCTACACGCATTGCATGGTATTGCGTGCTTTTCTTTCTTTCATTTTACTCTTCTTTTACTTTGGAGGTTTTTTTTCCAATTTTTATTTTTAATTTTTTTTTATTTTGTTTTCCTTCCCCTCAACACAAAGTCTCGTTTTTCTCCTATTTCGTGCATCTTCCTCAACTATACTTATTTTGTCGCTATTATTATTATTGTTATTATTGCTATTGTTGTTATTGTTGTTATTGTTGTTATTGTTGTTATTGTTATTGTTATTTAAACCAAAGCAATCAATTTTCTAAAGATTATAGAACAGAAAATTTACTTCAATAAAAAGCAATGGCTTTAAGCTGTTTTACAGTAATCAATGGATCTGTAGATTCTATACAAAAAATTCCATTCTACATGTGTGTGTGTGTGTATGTGTGTGTGTGTATAGTTTATATAAAAGTTTATTTTCAAAAATCACAATTTTTATTATTTTTATTATTGTTATTGTTAAACATTACACTAGAAAATTTTAATTTCAATTCATTTGGTATCATTTTAAATCATTGTAATCAGTTGAAATGCCCTTAAGAGAAATTTTGAAAATCATTTCACATTTGATGAAATTTTATTATATTTGTATTATTATTGATTATTTTCTCTTACATTTCAAGCGCTTATTGGGGAACTTTTCCCTGTTAGAAGGAACCCTTGAATGTTGCATATTTACTATTTTTTCTGTTGTTAAATCCTTTTGCTTCTGACATACATGTATAAAATATTCAAGAGGGCTTGAGGTGTCAAAAATTAATTTACAATTATTTCTTGAGTAAATTAAATTTTACCCTGTGTCTGTGGTCATTGGGGGCAGCCAGTTCCGAGAAGCATCTGCTCAACTGGGAGTGGCTAATGAGATGGTCGTTAGAGTTGCCGGCCATTAGGGGGCATCATGAGTCACGAAGTCCGACCAAATCTGGGATCACCAGTTTTAATAAAGCTCATTGTGGAGATATTGAGGTTGGCTTCGTGGGAGCTATGGTGCCTATATCACGGGCGTTGCTCGTTCAAACCCGTTTTCCGAATAAAACGGGTAGCTATTCAGGCTTATTGAGCTAACCCAACTAAGCCAAGGAGTAATAGGAAGGCTCCAAATCTAGAGACCAAAAATTAAGCCATGTATATAAGGTGCAATACAGGCTTTAAATTGGTAGCCAGTCATGACGCTAATATGTA
>JAKKIB010000253.1:87500-170000 GCA_023089585.1 Melophagus ovinus
TATACATACATACATACACACACACACACATATATATATATATATATATATATATATATATATATGTATATGTTTTGTGTTTGTATATGTGTGTGCTTATGTGCTTGCAAAAGAGTTAGCCTTATTGATAATCGTGATGATGATAGTTGGAATAGCGTATAGAATAAGAACATCAATAATAGACAAATGCTTAAAAGCAATTTAGTTTATTTGTTGTTGCTTTCCATTGTTATATTTGTTGTTGCTGTTATTACTATTATTATTATTATTATTATTATTACTTTTATTCTTATTGCCGGTTTGTTGTTTGGAAAATTTGTGTTCATAGAGATAAAAGTGCCAGAGCAACTTGTCATAATAAATATTGCAAACGATGTTGTCCAGCCAAAAAGCATTTATACATCATACATACACATACTTACATACATACATACATACATACATACATACATACATACATACATACATACATACATATATACAATAATAAAATACAATAATAGAAGCTTCAAAGCCCCTAAAGCTGAAGCGGCCTCCTTCATTCATTCATTCATTCCTTCATTTATTCATTTATTCATTCAAGCCTATAATATAATAAATGTGAATGTGTATGTGTAAATAAACACTTGTAAAATGAAAAAAAAACACAAAAATCAAAATAAATAAATAAAAATAAGACAATGGCCTCTTTCATGCTATAAAATAATAGTGAAGTTTATGCAAATTTATTGAACAGATTTACCAAAAAAAAAAAATGCAAAAACAAAACAGAAAATAAAAAGCAATAATAACAATAAAATAACAGGCCAATGAACAATTTACTATTCTCTTTGTTTATATAGAGATATTCATAAAAACACATTTATATAAATAATAAAAACTATATTTAATGAAGTGTGGCTGATAACAATCTTTTGATATAACAAAAACCAAAAATAAAAATAAAAATAAAAATAAAAATAAAAATAAAATAAATAAATAAATAAATGTATAATCGAAAGAACGTTTGCATTTTTGCAAGATTTTTAACATTTTTTACCCTTATTATTTCTCATAGATTTTGGTTCTTTTGGTTTTTTCTTCTTCTGTTCATTTCATTCATTATTTTTATACCCTACATTACTTATGGTACAGGGTACAGGGTATTCTAAGTCTGTACAGTTATTTGTAACACCCAACTGGAGTTGCCCTAGATGCATCTTTTATGAAAATGATCGATTCAGAATCACCTCTTCATTCAAATTTAACCTGCGTGTCTGTCAGTCCGTCTTATGTCTATCCATGTAAATTTGTTATCAAACTACATATTGCATTTTTTAATATATTCCACATGCCAATGATATTTGGTATGTGGATGTGTTTTGACCTAAAGACGCATTCTTTTAAAAATGGTTCAAATCGTACAATTATTTCGATCACTCCCCATATAACTACAAAAAATATAATTTACAAAAAAAGAAAAAAAAAGATTATATGGAAATTATATTTCAACGGAACTTGTATTTTAATTATGTATAGCAAATTTGGTTCGGATTACATCATTTTTATGACCCGGATCCATATAATGCTTTTTTGGATAAAGTCTTTGCATGGAGAAAAATTTTAATTTAGCGAAAATTGGCATTGCCTTTTATTTTGACATAAAAAATATATCTAGCAAATTTGGTCCAAATGGATCAATTTTTTGAATTTTATCTCATATAATGAACTTTCAAAGTAGAATAAAAATTACAATTTTTTATTCTATTTTATTTTAGGTCGAAATACTTTTCTTTGCCTTTAATCGTACTAAGCAAATTGGCGTAGGGTATTTAAAGTCGGCTCTATCTGACTATACAGTTCCTACTTGTTTCTCTTGCTCCTTTTTTTTTTTGTGAAAAACCCCGCTGCAATAGTTTGTATTAACGTTAAAATATAATAATAGTCATAATAATGATAAATATACCACGAAAAATTCCAAAAAAATTAAAAACTTTAATGAACTGAAATGAAGTTTCATTAAAATGAAACTTTTGAACTTTTCAGTAAGCAGCATCAGATTAAAATAAACATTTGATTATTTTACCTTCAGAATTTGAAAATAGTTTTATTGGATTATTACCCATTGCATTCTCATGCCATTTTGACCACGCGAAGTTTATGACGCTCTTCCTGCGTAGGCTGTTTCATCGTTTTTTACTATAAATCGAAAATTCTCTTTTCTGACGAATTTTGCAAGCATCACAAAAAAGTTTTTAAATATCACAAAAAGAAAAAAAAGCGAAAAGCAATAATCAGCATTTTCCCCAAAGATATCGACAAGCAATAATTGACCGTCATCAGTTTTGAATAGAATTTGAAATTTTTTTTTTTTACATGAAAACGTTATGGGAATGTAAACGTATAAATATAAATGTAAATTATTCTTTATAAAATTATAAACAAATTTAAAAAAATATGTTACGTTTAAAAATATTAAATAATTAGAAGAATGTTTTTAGGCATTTTTTTTAAACAAAAAAATTCTGAATGAAATTTCCTTAAATTTCATCATTTTAATTTTGCCTTTAAATTGACGCTCGCACAAAAAATTTAAATTGATTTCTTGTTTATTTTTATTGTTATTATAATTCTTCATAAATATTTCCAGATGTCGACAAATGTACAAACAAACGGCAAAAATAAATGTCATTCTTTACATTTGATACGTTTTAAATCGGCCATGTATCGGCCACAAAAATACAAAAATCAACAAGCGGACAAACAAGACAAACAAGGCACCATTATTTTGGTGAAAGAAGGGAATCTAAGGGAAGTAGATGAAAGGAACAATGGTAAAAGATGAATAAAACAGAAAAAGTGAAAAAGTTACAAAATGAAGATTCGAAAGTAAACAAGTGAGACTTTAATTATAAATGAATGAAAAACTAAAAGAATATGTTGGCTAAAAATTTTTCAGTTTATTTTCTCCAGTTTTATTTTTTTTTTGTATTTAATTTTCTTAACTTTTTTCTCAATTTTTGGGATTTCTAGTGAACGTGAAAAAAGTTTAACGTAGCTTTAGTAAAAAGGCGAACATTTTGGCATATAAAAGTATTTCTTTGGTACCGTGCAGAAGCGCCAGAGTTCGAATATAGACCAATTTTGTTGAAAATTTTGCAAAAAAAAAAATCTATTCTGGATAAAATGCTCTATAGAAAGTTATGAACCAGCTTAATTAAAATATTTTATGTTAATCAAAATATTTCTGCAATTACTAACTATTTGGTAAAGTGAATTCTTTTAGATGGCTGGATGAAACGAGCAAGCGTGCTTGCATTTGAAATGTGAAGGAACTTTTGATTGACATCAAAATAAAATGGTCTATTTATAATTTAATTTACATCATTAACAACCAGTAGCAATAGAAGCTCTAGCAGCAACAACAACAATAGCATTTATAATAATTAAATAAAAAGAATAAATTTTATAAAATTAATACGACTGCGCATACATTTAACGATTAATTAAATTTAATTATATTGCTTTTTTCTTACTATTACTTTCTCATTTATTCATTCATTCATTCAGCCTTTCATTAATTTACATTCACTTATAAATTTCACTTACATTCACTCACTTCATCAAATTCGCCATATAAAAAAAAACAAAAGTTGAAATCATTATTTTTTGCTTTGTAGTTGAGAAAAGAAAAACATGCAACAAATGCACATAAAAGTCGGCGTAACAAGAAACAGATAAAATGCAATAAAAATAAATAAAAAAAGAAAAATAAGAAATGAAGAAAAATGGGGAGAATAGAGAAGAAAAGCCATAAACATAATAACAACAAGAACAACAGCAACTAAAAATTGTTAAAAAGTGCAATGAAAAAAATGCAAAATAAATGTTGAATAAAATGACTTTACACACGCTAAAAAATCGTTTTCAAATTTCAATTCAATTCAAAAACGCAAGGTAAATGGGAGGACAAGTTAAATGTTATGCCGGTTTTTGTCTAGATATTTATGTTTCTATAGAATTCTCGCATGCTTTAGATATAGTAATACTTCATATAGAAAATTGCAATCACACACACACACACACAGGGACATATGTATATAAATATATAGAAATAATTTTATTGGTATGTTATGAATAAATAAGTTTATAAATTAATGAAATTATAAATAATTGTAAATTGTAATGACGCTGTTGATATTATTTAATTTTTCTAATTCATTCATATAAAATAAATATGAATTTAATATTTGCATTATAATTTATAATTATTATTAATTATACAAATGATTAAATTATCTTATATATTTTTTATATTTTCAAATAATTTACATTTACAACTAAAGAAATGAAAAAAAAACCAAATTAAATTACTAACAAGATAAATAATTTATGAAAAATGATACAAATATTGATTGTTTTATGATGCGTGACATCAAATAAAATAATTTGCCAATTATTTTAATTCATTTAACGTAAAAATTTATTTAAATCAATTTTTTTATGATTTTTTTTTACGATTTTGAATGCCTGAATTTATTTTATCTTATAAAGTTATTTTAATTAAGATTTTTTGATTATTTTTATTAATTTCAATTAATTTTATTAATTATAAATTTATTTTAATTAAAATTTTTTGATTAATTTATTAATTTCATTTAATTTTATTAATTATAAATTTTTTAATTAAGATTTTTTGATTATTTTTATTAATTTCAATTAATTTTATTAATTATGAATTTATTTTAAATTACACTTTTTATTAATTTTAATCAATTTTATTAATTATAAATTTATTTTAATTAAGGTTTTTGATTAATTTGTTAATTTCAATTAATTTTATTAATTATGAATTTACTTTTAATTAAGATTTTTTGATTAATTTATTAAGTTCAATTAATTTTATTAATTATAAATTTTTTAATTAAGATTTTTTGATTAATTTATTAAGTTCAATTAATTTTATTAATTATAAATTTATTTTAAGTTTATTTATTTTATTTTTTATTAATTTACTAATTTTCATATTTCTGGTAAAATACTTTAAAAGGTTTTTAGATATACTTTCCAGTAAATCTAAAAACCGATTCTGATTCATGAAAATTACGAATCCAATTGTTAAAATAATTAATTATTATTGCCAATTTGTGTCCTTGGAAATATATGTTGAAAACTTTTGTCGATTTTTCTTTCGGAAAATTACACGACTATTATTATTTTCAAAAATTGTCAACACATTCCAAGTTATTTCGAGCAAAATTATTAATAAATGAAATTGGAAATTCATTTGATATATTTCAGAAGTTTTCAAAAGTAAAGTTATTTCGAATTGGTTTTTTTTTAATATTTAAGAATTTTTACGTTGAGTTTTTCGCGTTGCTTTTTTTTTGAGTATTCGAGTTTTATTTCTGATAAAATGTTTCAAGTACTTTTCGAATATCTTTTGATTTAGAACTTTTCACATCTCTAGCATTCTTGTAGGGTAAGATTGTAAAAGAAAAAAACACTGTTCCGTCAGTGGCGTCAGTGAAGAAAAGAAGATCTTGTCGATGAATTTATTTAGCAGTGCAAAACGAATTCAACTGGATCTGCATTTATTTATTTATTTTTTAAATAGTATAGAATTTTCCAACTCAATAATTTATATGTACACTTTAAATTTTTCTTTTAATTTTGTTTTCGAATGGTTGAGAAAAAAAAATTGGAGGAAATATTCTTAGAAAAGTTCTTGATTAATCTTCTTAATCTTATCTATAAATTTTCATATAACTAAGATAATAAGTATTATTAAAAAAAAGATATGATTTTGACTTCAGGAAATAAGCTGAACAAACTGAAATAAGAAATTAATATTCTGGATAAGTTTCATAATAATAACATTACATGAATAAGAAAGTTGATTCCAGTGGTAAAATTTTAAAGCACCAATTTATGTAAAGACTGAGAAAGAAACAAAGTTTAATTTATCTTAAACCATTCATTTTCCAAATGGCATTCAATTTACTTATAACTTGATTATTATTAAATGTTTTATGAATTGAAAAACGTTGACATTAATAGATTTCGATGGTTTTCAAAAGAACGCTAAAATAAAATTAATTCTTTTATAAAAAACAACTTTTTTATTTTTCTTTTCAAATTAATTTAGATAATCAAGTTTTTATTTCTATTAATACTTTTTTAGGAAAAAAAATAAATAAGTAAATACTTGACAAAAAATGTAAGATTTCCAATATTTTTCTCAATTAAAATAAACAAATTTTCCTTCTTTTTTTTGTGTTTTTTTCTTTTTGAGTCAAAATAAACCGTGCATTGTGCCAGCAGCTCGCACAAGAAACTTTCAAATATACTAAATTAATTTTAACCTTCTACCAAATTCTAAACTCCTAAAATAAGATCTAACAATAGTTCAGATAACAAAATCAGGCACCGTAAATACCAAAAAAAAAAAAAAGAAAAAACGAAGAAAGAATGAAAAAAAAAGGAAAACGTAGAAAGAAAAAAAAGGAAGAGGAGAAAATCAGAAAATATCTTAATTGACTCAATGAAGCTAGAGGCTCCACCCAGTAAATAGAACAGAAAACACACTTTGAATACTTAATTTAAGAATGAATCTGTAAAAATATACAAAACTATAAAATTTACCTCAATTTGTTTTGTATTCTTTCTACTGTTTTGTTTGTCGTTACACAAATAACTTTGTTATTGTCATTTATAAAACATCTTACTTTTTGAGATGATTTCTTTGTAGAGATTTATTTTCATACTCTTCATAACACGCGCATGCGCACAATGCTTGAAACAAAGCAAGCGCAAGCGGCAACTCACAGTTGCCATCTGAATTAAACCGGTTTCCATTCGATTTAACAAAAACATCAGAAGCAATAAAACTACCAACGAAATTAACTAACAAAAAAAAAATCATCCATAAAAATGCTTTATGTTTCACATATACATAAACATAATAAATTATTATGAAATATATTCAAACACAAATGGGCTCATATTAAATGATTAAATGATAATGGTGACGATGGTAAAGGTTTGATATAGTTTTACGAACTGCCATATTGGCAGCCCTGATTTTAATGGCTGCCAATATATCAAACGTATATTCATACATACATTTTTACATACATTTCTATAAACATTTATATATATATATATATTTTTTTTTTTGATATAAAACTAAAGTAAAAGGTCGATGAGTAAAAGAGTAAAAGAGAATTTCTTCTATGAAATGCAGACTTTTAATAAAACTCCAACTTAATTCAAATTGATAATTTTTAATGCGATTGAAGTTTAATAAAATAATTTTAATAATTAATGAATTTTCTTCCGCTTGATATTTCTGTTAATTTCATCATTTCTAGGCAACTGATTATTCAAATCCAACAATATTGAAATAATCTGAACAATGAATTTCTGCTTTTTTGTTATTTTATAAAGCAAATGAGAACTTTAAATTGTACCGGAAATATTTGTCTAAAAATATCAAATGCATTTGAAAATTCCTTTTATATTTGTTTAAGAGTATTTAAAGTTTATTTATTATTTGCTGGAAAGTTCAATCGAATTCAATTCTGGTTACAAATTTTTGATAGTTTGAAAATTTTTTAAAATGCTTGGAATGTTGTGAAGAGATAGAAGCGGAAAATGTCTATTGCATTGCCTATGGAAAACAAAATTTGTGTTTAAAAGGTCTAATGGATTTGAGTAAGGGGTTTGAGTAAAATTCAATTTTTATACCCACCATCCAAAGATTCAAAACTGGTAAATTCATTTTGTCGTTATGTTCATAAAATTAAAAAAGAAGTCTCAGAACACTATAACATCAAATTCTGAATAGATTTAGACATATATTTCTGTCTCTCCGTCTGTCCGCTTGATGATGTGTTGGTTGGCTCAAAATGTACTGCAGATGCAGTTGGCTCATTAAAAGTACTTGCAGATAAGTAGTGAAACGTACATTCAGAACATCTCGGCCTTTTTCGTCAACGCCTATCTAAAAATCAGGCTAAACGGCCACGTCTACGCAATATTATATAATACCAAATTATCACCATTTTACGTTCGCATTTTTTACCAAATACACAAACATTGAAACAGTCTCTGAATTGTAGTAGCGTAGTGCTTCAGTGGTAAGTATAAGGGATTTGGCATCAGCCATTTTTATTGCATCGATTCATTCAGTATCAATTTTCGAATCGATTTAAGCCCGTCCGCCTTTACATCTGTCTGTCCAGTACATTGTTTTGTCTTCGAAATACTTGGGCCAATTTTTAGTCTACATAATTTACAGCACTTTAAAAAGTTTGATTGGCAATTCAAATCGAATAACTTTCGAAAAAATCCATCCATTTAGGGACATGATGAAAATTGATATGGCAAAATCTTACTTTAAATCGCAATTTTTCTAATATAAAAATCAACTGATCAATTTTCCGTTTGAACTAACCCTAGGCCAAACTTAAAGGAACACACCTGTATATTTGCATCTGGACAATGATTCTAATCTTTTAATAATAAGTTATTATTCTTTAAATCCTTTTACATTGTCCTCAGTAAACCTTTTATATTTATCATTCATTGTGGGCTGGGTGAACAATTACCAGAAAAATTTTAACGAAATGACCCCTATGTGAAAATAAAATCCTATGGAGGGCAAATGGAAAGGACGATATGGAACATGGAGGAAAGCAAAGCAAAGCATTATTTATTATTATGCTGCATAATATTCTCTGAAGGCGGTAAACCAAATCATTCAATTCAATTCAATTCAGACTTGACTTTTACTTGTTACTTGCTAAAATTTTTTTTGCTGTTCCAATTGCTGTTGCTGTTACTTGTGTAAATTGTTTGGATGCATCAATTTGTTGTTTGTGTTTCCCAGAGATTCTGTTTCTCTGACTCTGGCTTGGTTTGTGCTAAAATAATTGTAAATACCCTTCAGGGTGCATACTTTACTTTATCGATGCCATTTGTAATGTACTTGCTTATTCATACAGCGCTCATACTTATATTTATCCATAATATAAATTTTATGTATGTGTTTGGCTGGTGAAAAATTTCGATATATGTACACAACTTAAACGTTTCGTTGATTGTTATAATAAAAAAATAGAAATTGCCATAATTTTATGAAAATTATATTTGACTCTTAATGCTTTATATTTGCGCTTTGCCTTCATTTTAGTTTTGATCTTGGTCTCCATCTCCGTCTACGTCTCCTTCTTCGTTTTGGTCTTGGTCTTGGTCTTAGTCTTGGTATATTCTAATGTCAGGTTAAAGAGCCTACGAGGCATTCGTTTAAGAAAATAACAGAGGACATAACGTCCATGTGCATACACATTACAAACATAAAAAATTAGGAAAATATATGAAATCTGTTGTAAGCAAAATGTACACAAATATGAAGAAAATGCAAGAAAATACAAAAAAAAAAAAATAATAAAAATAAAAACAAAAAGAAAAATCAAAAATGTTTTTGTGGAAAAAAAAATCACGATTAG
The DNA here is from genome assembly GCA_023089585.1 of Melophagus ovinus. Taxonomy (NCBI): domain Eukaryota; kingdom Metazoa; phylum Arthropoda; class Insecta; order Diptera; family Hippoboscidae; genus Melophagus; species Melophagus ovinus. The sequence continues at coordinate 96,992 of JAKKIB010000253.1, forward strand.
ATAACTACTTTGAACATGCTATATCTGGCCATACCATGCCACATGTTGCCGCGCCAAATGTGACATGCAATCAGCTAAATTTAATACCAGACATGAATGATTTACATGACAAGCAAATAAAAAAAAAAAAAAATTGGAGAAAAAAATATAAGCAAAGGAAGATGAGCGTGATATTATTAAAGGGTTATTTGTGATAAATTGTTTATAATAGAAGTAATCTAATAAATGTCCGCCGGTGGAACATCACTTTTGTTTTACTTTTTTATTTAGAGAAATTTAACTTAAGAAGGTTTATGGGATTTTGTCATTACTCTTGTTATCTTTAAATGCGTGGACTAAGGATACATTTCTTAAAGTGAGTACCTTCTAGTGTCTTCTTGTTTGTCTATCTATTTCTGATAGATAGAAGAAAAACCTTTCTGATTTTGAAGAAAACGTTATCAACTTAAGATTTTAAAGTAGCAACGATTTGCTAAGTTCCTGCTTCAAATTGCTATTTGATCTCTTATTTTAAGGATTCAAAGAACAATTACATTGGACCAACAAAACTTTCAGACCGATAAATTGTTTTTCATATTTTGAATATCTGGACAAATTACGCATAAAACAGATTGTTATGCTGCCAAAAAAAAAATGCTTTAATTAAACCTAAAATCTTTTTAGACGCTTTAGCTTAGTGTATCAGATGCTGGTGAGCAGCCAGCAAAGGTCTAATCACGCTTCAGTAGAGTCTATGCAAATCGGATATTTATTACGATGCTTAAACGCTTCGACTTTTTTACTCGTCTTCTTTTTAGAGGAGAGGAAATGCCAAATTTTATTTTGTAGTATAAACTTTCATCATATATTTTTGATTTAGTACAGAAGGTTCAGAGTTCAAATTTTTGTAAGCGATTTTTTTGCATTTACATTGTAAATGAATCTTTTAAACGATTTGTAGGCGGTTTTGTAATCTACGTTGAAATGTAAGCATGCTTTCCATTTTCTTGGAGCATTTTCATTTATCAGTAAACTACTCATTGCCAGCCTCCATTCATTTACTGATTTTGATTCATTTAAAGTGTAGAATGATCACTTTGTAAAATCGATTTCTTGTTGCAAAGGTTGAATTTACTGCTGTAAACTTTTGAATGGTTGCTACGGAAAAAAAGCGAAGAAGCAGAAAAATACTCTTTAATTGCGTTATTTTTTTTTAAAGCAAATTATTTTAAAAGTTTTGTGTATTTATGGAATGAATGTAGGCGGCAGTAAATGGCTGTGGCATACAGAAAGGGAGAGCAAATGCTTGAGAAAAGCAGACAAAAATACGTATCGTACATTTAAACAAAAAAAAAAAACAATTGTCACACATTTAAAGCTAATAAATATTTGTTAAATGTGTGTTAACCTGTTATAAGAACAATAGTAATAATAATAACAACAACAACAACAATAATAATAACTACTGTAAAAAGTAGCATCAGCAAATGAAACAAACAAACAAGCAAACGGGCAAATATCTTCCACCTTACATGGACATGAATTTATATAAATAAATGTATCGGTTCGTGTGTGTGTGTGTGTGTGTGTTAGCGCGTGTGTGTGTGTGCGTGTGTGTGTGTATGGTATATTTACTACATGAATTTTTATATATAATATAAATTATAATGTGAATCAGTAACATTTTATACATTTGTTTTAATTTTATTGAGGGTCGCGTTTTGCCAACGTAGCGTTATCATTTTTATCAGATATTTTCTTCCTTTTTTGTTACTTCAGGCAACTGCGAATGCCACGCAAATTAAACATTGTATCCGTTTTCCTGCATTATTTGTCCATTGACCATTTTATATAAAAATAATTGTGATTGTCTTCTCTTACGCTTCATACTTTTCTTGCCCTGGTCCTTTTTAAAAGCATTTTACTCCTGTTGCTGGTTAAATTTCTAGATTTCAAACGATGACAATTTATATGGTTCTGTATTATTTTATTTTTTTGTACTGCTGCTGTGTTGCTGTTGAATTAAAATTTTAGTCTTTAAGTTTGTATCTTTTTTTTTATTTAAATTTTTTTTGCGTTAAAATTGACGAATGTTGCTGCTCCTGCTTCATGTTACGCTACATTTATTAAATAGTTACTTATTACCTTTTTATTTATAAATGGCCACTTAAAATATCTTCCCATTTTTCTATATTTTTACACCCTACATTTTATGTAATTATGATTCTTTTAGCTGTATGCTTGTAAAATTCAGAAGGCCTTAAGATGCATTGAACTGATCGACCAAGTATCGTTTTCTAATGCAGTTTTAGTCTGTCTTTCCCTTCAGTAGTGTGTATACAACTTTGTCAATTCGTTAAGATAATACGCAGTCCATAATTTCAGAAATGTTTGATAGAAAGTGGCCACGTCACAAGAAAGTTCGTAAAGTTTCTACGATTATTCTTCAGTTACTCACAGAAATTTGAATAATTTTGAATTTATTTTTAGAGATATTGAAGTCCATGGATTATTTGATATATAAAATTAGTGTATGGAATTTGATTCAATTGGGTCAATTCGTCTAAAGCGCTTCCTACATAAGACATTTTGCAAATCATTAGAAAACTACGATTTTGTCCTTTCTTGAGATTTACAAAGGAAGTTTTGGTTATTTTAATTAAATTGAATTGACGAAATTTAAGAGTCGTGTATTTAAGAGCCCGCTCTAACTAATTACAATCTTTTCATTTATTTTTTATTTTATAACATTCCTTTACGACAATTTACGAGCCCATTCGGAGATATGTTTGCGCTGAAGTGAGCTGAGTTGAGCAAAACTGAATTGACCTGAACTGAGTTGAGCTGAGTTAAGCGCTTAATGAAAATTTTAATCATTTCATTTATTATTTCATAGCACACAACAACAATAATAAATTATACTTAATTTGAAAGCAGAGAAGAGTAAAACCGAATTATAAAAAGAAATGCAAAAGTTTGATTAAGGTAAGAAAATTAAAAAAGAGTAACAGCAACAACAATAAGAAAAGTAGCAGGAACGTATAAATCTAGTAAATGATGATTATTCAATGATGATTCTTAGCGTGCTTTTTTTTTGCTCTTTTTATTGTTGCTTTTATTTACATTTTTCATATAATATCCGTGTAAAATAAAGTACATATTTCCGTGTCAGAGTAATTTTCCACCTCGTAAATCAAGGCTTACGAACATTTCAGATATTATACATTTGTATATGTAAACGAATAAAAAATGATGCACACAATCGCGTAAGCAAAACTCGTAACTTTTACGTGCCGTTTGGGAGACTCCTGTTTGTCTGTACTCACTACGCTCTCGCTCCTGCCATGCGAGGCCAATCTTAACATTTATAACAATTTAAAATATATCCGCATCCACATACACACACACACACACGGATACACACTAACAATAAAACAAAATGGGGCTTATGTGGCATCAGTAGAAGAAAAATGTATATGAAACTTCTACACAAAACAGACAAATGAAATTACGTGACCAATGTGTTTTATTACATTTTTATTGCAAAACAAAATGATATAAAATATAAGTGAATAAGTCATACACAAATACAAACACAAACACAAACATGCACAAATATAGTTTATGAAAAACTATCTTTGGATGCTGCTTGCATGCGCTCAGATGGCGTAGTGGAAATCTGAAGCAAAAACTCCAAACTAAACTGGGCTCAACAAACTGAACTGAACTGAACTGAACTGAACTGAACTGAACTGAACTGAACTGAGTTGAATATAAAACATGTGAGCAAATATAATTTATGAAAATAGTGTAAGCATTAGATGAAGTAGACAATTTTACATATGCACACAAACACATATACACACACACACACATACACACACATACGCTTTTATATGATATAGAATAAATTGTACGAAAAATGATTGTAGCAACTTTTTTTTCCTCCATTTATTTATTTATTTATTTTTTCCCTTACCCCTACTTTTTTTTGTACACCCGCTTTTAGTGAGCGAGAATCCTTACTTTTTGTAAAGTAAGTAAACTAAAATAAAAAACAAATATATAAAAAAGAAAAGCAAACAATTCGCACACACACACACAAATCTTGTGTATTTATATAATTTTTTTTTTTTGCAGTAAAAACTTTCTCTCAAAATCTTTCTTTTTACTTCATTTATAAAAGGATGATGTGATACCATCTTTTATAGTCCTTTTTTTCCATTTTTCATTATTTATTCTTTATTTTCATCTTATTTTCTTTTTTTTGCCTTCGTATTTTTATTACTTTTTTTTCTTCTTGGTTTTTTTCTTTGTCATGTTTTTTCTGTTTCTTGTTTATTGTTTTATGGAATTTCTTTTTCTTTTTTCATTTCTTTTTTTTTTTTTTGCTTTTCTTTTCTCTATATTTTTTATGCGCTTCTTCAGTCTTATACTTTATAAAGTTATTATAAAAATTTCATATAATTCATTATTTATGTATATTTATTATATACCCAGCCATAAATATATAGAAATACATATATTAAATGTTATTATTAGAAGAATAATATTATAATAAAATGTATAAGAATAGAGAATGAAAAATATGAAAAATAAATAACAAAAAAATATCAGATATCGATTGTGGTCGACTCTTAAATATCCAACATTTAATTTGTATACAATTTGTAAATAATTTTCGTGTTTAATGTTCTTTTCCAATATTTTAGATTCTTTTCCTAGAACAATGCATTCTCTAAATACCGAGATTTTGCTATTTAAAAAACGTTATTCATTTCATTTGGATAAAATAGTGGTCGGCTCTTTACAACCGAAAAATTTTATGTAGGCAATTTGAAGATATCGACTCTGTCGGAAAATAGTTTTGTTGCAATTAGGATGTAATTTCACATCGCTTGAAATGTAAGTTGGACTAGCAAAGTGAGTTCGTATCGAAAAATAATTCCGAGTCGATCGGAATTCGATTCTGATTCACACGGATAGTATTTAAAAGCAATTATCAAAAAGGTAATTCATTTCAAGTTTCTTTATATCAAAATTTGAGTTTGCTGTTTCAGAGGAAATCAAAATTGTCCGACATAAAAGTCTTGGTATGAAATTACTTCGAATCGGAATTCGATTCTGATTCACATGGATAGTATTTGGAAGCAATTATCAAAAAGCTAATTCATTTCAAGCTTCTTTATATAAAAATTCAAGTTTGCTGCTTTGGAGTAAATCAAAATTATCCGACACAAAAGTCTTGGTACGAAATTATTTCGAATCAATTGATGTGCCATAATAATTAGTGGAGTTATTTCGGACCCTTTTCGCTGAACGATGCATACGTCCAAAATTTATTATACAATGCTAACACAATTGTTAGATATAAATATCTAAGACAAAACAAATAATATAAAAAAAGAGGGCCAGTGATTAGGTTGAAATGTTATGGGAAAATCATGGAGATGGAGAAATACCATAAGGAATAAAGTAAAAATTTTTTATGCTTTACATATGAAATGTGATAACAAGTGACTACAATAAAATGATGGAGCATAAATAGGTTGCTTCTATTAAGGCAAGGATAGGAAAATAAAGAATTAGCGAACTAAAAATAAAAAATTCAGAAAATTGCCTCAATTTTTTTGGATTTTCTGATTTAAAAATATTGTTAATTTGAAACTTTTACTCATTGTTGGTATTATTATGCTTTCTATTTTGTATTAATTTTCATTATTATTCAATCGTATCGGAATGTCTCACTTTGAAAAAAAAATTGAACAAAATTAAATTAACATCAAAATAGAATGGAAAAGATTGAAAGACAAAAAGAAACCGTAAATCTAAGAGCGACCATTTGCACATATATAAATTTAATACATAGTACTGCAACATATCGGTCAAAAAGTTTTCGGAAAATGTAATCGCTTGGTCCATAAACAATTGCGTTTACGTTTTCAAAGCTGGATAAAGTGTCTGCAACATTTTGAAGACGTGCAGGATCGTCCTAAAAATGGTCAAATACAACTCAACAATAAACCATTCTTTTGATTCAGTGTCTCTCCAAATTATCAAGTTTTAAAAAATCTTCCGTTCAACACATGAAATTTTTATTTAAAAACCATAAAATTATAGTTTTAAGTTAATTGGAAATAATCTAATGAAATGTTGGCAACCGCCTGGGTGGCGCTTGCCAACATTCGATTTTATTTATGAAAATCATAATGCCATAAATGTGTTAGAGATCAAAGATTTATTGAACTAGATGTTGTTATGTTACATGTTAATATTTATGGGAAATAATAATAGAGACAATTAACTGAAAAATGTCAGCTGGCACTAAATAAATTAAATGTACCGGTTTCTGTGCCATCACACTCTTTCCAAATTGAAATTATAAAAATTGCTTTCACAAAAATATGGAAAAAAAAGAATAAATAAATTAAACAAAAAGTGAGAAAAAAAGGACACAACAGAATTACAAAACGCAAATACGCAAATAGTTTGAAAGAAAGAGAGAGATATGCAAAGAATTATATTTGTCATGGAATAGTAAGAGGTAAATGATGAAAGGCAAATAGTTTTCATTGGAGCATCAAGCATTCACATTCTTTGAATAGTTTTTACAAATAATTCGAAAATTATTTTCATTACCAACATCTAATGTTTATTATTATTATGACATTAATTGCTGTTGTCATTGTGCATAAACCGCTTTCAAAATGGCGATGCCGGAAATAAAATGGATATCAAAGCATTATTTGAATTTTTAAAGGCTAAAATTATATATATAAATTGGGAATGGAATGGAATGATTCAATGGAAAATTTTAAGGTTTACATTTACATCCTTTTTAAATAAGATTAACCTTAACAAGTTTAACATGGAATGGCATTTTTGCTTAACTTGTTTAATTCAAAAAAATTTGCTTTAAAATTTTTCTGACCTCATTGCTATGATAGAAATTTTAGAAATATCAAAAAAATTTCAAATTTTCTTGTGGTGAAAAAGAAATATAAAAATTTTTTCTCATTAAAATAAGTTTCATTTAAATTTTTACAAACCGGCGAAAGTTTGACATTTTTGGGTAATTGATATAAAAATTACTTGAAGAATGCCTAAATATTTGCAAAATTACTTTCAGAGTTGGCAAACTGATAAAATTTTTCAATGTTAGTTCTGGCAACCATAAATTGCTAAAAGACTTCAAAATTACTTTAAGGGTCACTAAATTTGTAAAAAGTGAATCGTTAAATTAATACAAAGTTTTATAATTAATTTCAGATTAAAATTCTTAAATTTACATTTAGATTCGATTAATTATTTACACTTACAATGAAAGTATGAAATTTCTTAATAAGAATTGTATGATCTTCATTGAAACACTAATTGAAATTGACTGCTCTATTTGCCTTTATAAATTTTATTTAATATCAATAAATCAATCTAACAAAACTAATCTAAAAGCAAAAAACTTAATATTTCTATATTTCTTGGTACAAAGTATTCGTGAAAATTTTTCAAAATCATCCAATTTCTAATAACTTTTATATACAAAAATCTTCATATTGAATTGAACTTCTGTTATTTTGTGTCAGCCACAAGAAAAAAAACTTTTATTATGAAATTTCGTTAACGCTATAATTTACCAAATGCCGCTAGGGTTTCCTCAGGTTTTTTTTTCATTTTATGTTTATATAATAATTGTATATATTTATGTGTCATATTACATAAAGTTTAGCATCAAATGTGAAGAAGCGTTAAGACCGTATTTTTGTATGTAAGACATTTTCATTGTGTTGTGAGAATAGTCAGCATTTTGCAAACCATAAACATTTAACCTCGAAGCGGCCGATAACTTTTTTTTATTATAAAATTTAATGGATGAATGTTAAGGATATTACCGTTAGCGATATTCATTTATAAGCAAAATACTTAATGCGTAAGTGCATAAGATGTTAGATCTGTGTGTGTGTGTGTGTCATGTAACATATGAAATTTCCCTTCAGGTTATTTCATCATTTTACTTCATTCCATTTTATTTTTCTTCTTTTTTTTTTTTGATTATAACTCGCTAGTTTTATTTTCATGCTTTGTAAAAAATGCTCTTAAATTTGGAAAATATCTTGAATTTTTTAAATGCTCAAATTTTATTTTATGCCTACATATTTATACACACACATACACACAGACAGAGAGAGAGAGAGAGAGAGAGAAAGAGATACATGAGGCGATGCTTTAATATCTTGCCTTGTCTGGTCTTGCATCATCTTGCCTTGCCTTGCCTTGCCATTTCTCGTCATTCATCTAAATGTACATAATAATTATTTATCGCATTATGTGTGCATGTATGTGTGCGTGTGTAATTAAGCAAAGAACAAGTTGGTCTTGCAAAGTAATTAACAGTAGTTATACATAATTCATTAAATGCCACCAAATTATATTTCGATCGTCATTATAATGAAAATTCATTATTAGTAGAACGACTCACAGTTTCATTGCATTGCATTTTACTTTATTTTTTGTTGTGGTATTTTTTTTTTCTTTCATTTTCATTTTAAATGAAATCTTTTACCATCATAAAAACAACAAAAGCAGAACCAAAAGCTTAACGTTTAAATTTGAAATTTTTTTAATAAAAAAAAAATTGACTCATTTTTTTACTGCTTATTGTTGCCATAACAACAATAACACCAACAACAGCAACAATTTAATTTAATATATAATTTTTATCTCTTACAATCTTACACATACATACACACACACCCATACACATTATGAACAATATATTATTTGGTGTTTTATTATCCAGAAGCAGGAGAGAGAAAAATTTTTGCTTTTTTGTTTTTTGTTTTTTGTTTTTGGCAATCGTAGCTCCAGTGCATGCATGAACACGAATACAATGAATGAATTTTAACGCAAATATAAAATTAATATAAAACATAAATAAAGCAGTCGATTACGATTAAAACGCTACTGTGTTTGATTTTCAATATTATCGTGCAGCATGCGACGCGCATTATTCATAACGAAAATGTTGCCTTCGTTTATATTCGTTGTGCCTTTGATTAATCTCAAAATTTTTCATTTTACTTTATATCTTTTTTATTATTATTCAGCATTGCGCGATCACTTAAGATATTAAGAGACTTATTGTCTGACAATTTAATCGGTCAATCTTAGCACCCAAACACTGAGTCACTTGATTTGCTGATTGATTAAGCACTTTGCCGCCTAAATGTTATTCCATGTAAGTTCATCTAGAAAGCTAAAAGGCCAATTGCCTAAACGTATTTTGTAATTTTATTGCCTAATTTTTCAATGGCTTAATCATTCCTTCTATAGATCATAAGATGGTCTGAACTTTTAATTGCTTTTTTACCGTATCGCTTGTCCATTCTATCACTCAAATGCTTAATAACGGAATTTCTCAAAGGCCTAAAGATCTAAAAGTATAATTATTTGAAATTGTGAACTCTCGATTCGAGTATTCTATCACCTGAATTTTCTCAAACTTCTAATCGTCATCATATCTACGAATGACTTAATCTTTTCATTATTCTATCAGCAGATTTATCTCAAATTTCTAATCTTTTGTGATTCCATCATTAGATTACTTAATCATGTGGTCGCTATATCTTCGAATGGCTTGGTCTTTTGTTTAATGGTCCAATTTTCTAAATTGCTAAAAATCTAAAAATCTAAACGCATGATCGCACAATTTCCTGAACTTTTTGTCACTTGAAGGCCTCTTCATCTACTCTCTTAATAACTTGATTTTTGCATCACTATTTAATTGCTAGAGACTCTAATCATTGGATCGCTTGAACACTTGATCGCTTGATCCCTTTATCGCTTGATCGCTTAACAATACCGGTCGTACGTCTCATGCTTTAATGAAGAAAAATTTTATCCTCTCGAATAAAACAACTATTTGCTTATTTTGAATAAAAAATTTTTTTAGTCTTTTTGTAAGGTAGAAAAAAATTTTACGTCCATTCCACTGGACATAACGATGACACAACTAATAAGTATGATGCTGCAACATCATCACATAAATCAAAAAAAAAATGTCACTCATTTAGTCGTTCTATTCATATTTTTTCTTTTTTTTTCTTTCGAGTGTGATGCTTTTTTGTGTCACTTTCTTTCAAGCGTATTTCCGTAAACAAAATGTTGCAAAAAAATTACAATAAAAAAAATAGCAATAAAATTTATGTATTTTTTTAATCTGCTTTTCTCTTGCTTCGTTTTGATCTGCTGTATTTTTATTTTTTTTTTTTTTTTTGGTTTGATTCTCTTTGGTTTGGTTTGATTTTGGAGGAATTCAAAATTGCCAACAATAATTCAGTTTTTATTAGTTCCGCTATACTTTTATCATTTTAATGGGCGTAGCACTTGGCAAATATGCAACAAATAAAATAAAGCCAAAAAAAAAGTAAAACAAAAAAGAAAAAAAAATGAAAAAAAGTGAAATTAAAAAAGAAAATAGATAAGACAACCAAACACAACGACGATGGTAGACGGACAGCTAGTTTTTATATTCCGTTTTTTATTTTTATTTTTATTTTTTGATTTTTCTTCATTTAAATATAAAACAAAAGAAAAAGAAAAATGAAGCAAAACTGAAAATGGAAGACGAGGCGGATGATGATGAAACTTTTTAAATATGAAATAAATCTGCATTCGCCTTGATTTGCAATTCTAATTGAAGAAGCTTTTATTTTGTGCTTTTGCATTTTTCTTTTACACCTCTTTTTCCTCTAAACACAACTTTTATCCTTGAAAAAGAATTCTAGTGCAAATTGAGTTAACTAAAACGGGCGAATTTTAAAAAGAAAACAGAAAAAGAAAAAGTTAAGAAAAAATTCTTCACTTAAATTACATTTATCTCAATGAGTCTCAAATATTTGTATAAAATAAACATAAAAAGTGGGCACTTTAAGAATGGAAGCTGAAAACTCAATAGAATGAGAAGAAGAAGAAAGAGATGTAGAGTTGGAGGGTAAAAGGCAAAAACACTAAAACTAATCATTTTTATTTTATTCATGAATTCATCCATCTCATATGCACACACACACACACACACAAACACACACACACACACACACACACACACACACACACACACACACACACACACACACACACACACACACACACACACAAACACACACACACACATTAGCGCAATGTTAAAAGGAATAGTTGATTGAGCAGAAGGCTGGCAGTTGGCGTCTGTTTTTATTTTTTCTGTTTTTTTTTTTTGTTTTTTGTTATTTTCAAGGAAAAAAGATTCATCTCGGTTGCTTCATTTGTGTCTTTTACATTTTCCCTTCTTACTTTATGCGTTATTTTGTTTTTCCTTTTTCTTTTTTTTTTTTTGGGTTTTGTCATATTAGCAAATAAATTACTTGTAACGTTATTGAACTTGATTCATTTCTTTCCTTCTTACCCTTAGAAAAACAAAATCAAAAAACAAAGAAAACAACGTAACAAAAAAAAAAAACGAAGAACTTTTTACGCATATAAAAATTTTGCTACCATGGCCATGAATATGAAAAGTTTATTTAGCTTAAGAGGGCAAAGAAAAGTTATGGTAGAAAATAAGTGTGTGTGTGCATATGTGTGTGAGTATGTGTGGGTGTGTGTATGAGAAGATTTATGAAATAATTTTCTTGTGGCATATGAATTTATTTAGAAGCTACTTATTGATTGGATTTAATATTCTATAATTTTATCTTTCATCCCCAAATATTCCCTCAGTCTCTGATGCCTAATACTTTTCCCCTTCTACCAGTGTATCCACAGCACCCCATCAAATAAGATTTCTACTAGTTCATTCTATTCAATCTGCGGTTAGAATTTTCTTCTATGAATTATAAAAATGATTAAGTCGATGGTGTCATTTGTCTCCATGAAATAAACCAAAAAAAAAAAAAAAAACACAAATAAAAAAAAATAAGAAAGACTTCAGGTTAAATTCGATTGAGATCGTTTATTATGTATTTTTTATACTACAAGCCCTTAAAGATTATGGAATTTCTAAAATAAGAGTTTGCTTAAAATCTGAGTGATAAAAAGTATGAGAATTAGCAAAAACTTTAGGCTTAATTTTTAAGTTTTCATTTGGCAGAAAATTTATCTAAATTGGAACCATTGGAAAACGGACTCAATTCAAATTATGTCTGTTAAAATTCTAAAACTGAGCTGTTTTCCTGAAAATTAGAAAATTAAAAGTTTACGTAACTTAAATTTCTGAGAAATGCGATTGCTAAAATGGACCTTCACGATTTTTTTTCCTTTTTTAGATTTAATGCTAACAAAGCTTTATTTCTAGTTAAATTTATTTAAAATCGATTACGTTGCTTCGGATTTTTCTAAAAAAAAAAAATAAAAAAAGTCCCTCTGGCGGTAGCCCCTTATGACAACCAATGTCAGACGAACTAGTTTAAATCTAATCAAACAAATTATACTTAACGGTTTGAAGGATTTGAAGATTTAAAAACATAATTTAGGGTTTGATGGAAATTCCTCAGGAGTAACTTGCATTTCCAGATTCGAAAATTACACTTTAAGGTGAAAAGAAAAACAAGTTTCAGCTCACAGACATATAGACCGACAGACCAACCATGGATGGAATGAAAATTTCTTACCAAATGAATATAAATTTAAATTTTAGATTTTTAAATATTTCAATGTTTTTTTTTTGTTATTATTATTTATTGGTATCATTTCTCTCTCAAGTTAATTTAGTTATTTTTTATTTTAGCTTATTTTTTTAAAGCTATTTTGCTGTGTTTTACTCTCTTCGAGCAATTTTCCAATTTACCATTCACCAGAATTTTTTATTTTTGACTAAATTGCTTCATAGAGAAATTTAATTTTACTTTTTAAGTTTTATTGAATTTTTTACTTACAGTTTAAAAAAAAAACCAGTTGAAAAAACCAAACACATTTTTCAGTTATTTTGACTTTTCCTTTCCCTTGTGACTTTATTGTTATGAGAAAAACTTACCTGAAAATGAAAAAAGAGAAATTATAAAATTAATGTTAGGAGAGAAGAAGCATTTTAAATTATCTAAACATTAATGGGCAAAATATTTCAATTAATGTATCTAATTTAAAATACATTTTGTAATTGCATTATTTTTTAAATTATTTTCTAAATTATTTATGTTCATGTCTTTTATGCTTTTCATGCATTTTAAGTCAATGAAAAACAATTGCCAGCTATAAATTTTAATTTTCTTAAATTTTTTATTTATTTTTTTTTTTGTTGTAGCTTTTTAATTCTGGCAAAACGACCACATAGAAATGAAAATAATAGAATTCCAAACAAATGATGATAAAATGAGAAATTCTTTTAAGAAATTCCTTTAAAAATACTTCTTCTTCTTCTTCTACTTCTTCTTCTACTTCTTCTGGTTGTTCTCATTCTTTTTAAATTTTAACCCTTTTTCGGAAATTTGAAAAACAAAAATATCGGCTCATCTGAAGGGAGAATGCTTCTACTTTTATGTCAATATTTTCTTTTTTGTTTTAGTTTACTTTTAAATTGATATGAAAATGTTGAGTAAGAAATAGAGGAATACGAAGAAGAAGATAAATGTTCAGATAACTGCAAGTTGACAAGCTTTAAGCGGCCGCCATTACATTCATTTATTGTGAGGCCATTAAAACATTTTGTTTGGCGGCTGTCAATTGGCTTAAATTGCTCAATGCAGGCAAAAAAACAAAAAAAAAAGAAAAATGTAAAAATAAATTAAGACAGAAAAAACAAAAAAAGAAAATTGAACAGAGTTGCAACAACAACAAGAAGAAGAAGAAGAAGAATAACAAACGAACTGAGGGAAAGGAGAAACGGCAAGCAAAATTTAAAGCAAAAAGACTTGTTTCAGAATGTCGTTAGAATGGAAGAAGAAGAAAATAAAAAATTATATTACTAATAACAAGAAAGTGTAACAACAATAATAACAACAACAACAATAACCATAACAATATTAATAAAAGGAATGAAAAAAAGTCAATCATATCAAAAGGCAGGCAAGCACACTCACACACACACACACACACACACATTGCGGCCGAACAACAAAAATCCATTTAAGTGCATACAAAAGAAAAAAAAGAACAAAATAAAAAATTGAAGGAAAAGTTTTTAACTAACGAAACCAAACTAAACGAGACGTCTCTGGAAAGAAAGAACTAAATATAATCAACATAACATCTAAACACACACGCACACACAATGTACTTGCCAAAGAGAAAGGATTTTTCAATACATTCACACAAACACACATCGAGTCGCGCGCTTATATAAAAAATTATATTGTAGCAGATTGCATGGTTATGCTTTGCAGCGCACACAAAATACACAACACATCATTAAGTACAAAAAATTCTTAAAATGGAATTTTAAATCATTAAAAACGCTCTGCGCACAAAATAAAGCAAAAAACAAAACAAAAAAAACAAAAAACAAACAACAAAAGAAAAAAAATGGCAACAATAACAAAATGTGAAAATCTAAAGAAGTACAAAAAAAAATAAAGAAAGAAGAAGAAGAGGAACAAGGAGAGGCAGAAATAATGCAATAACAAGGCAGTAGCCAGTAAATAACAACAACAACAATAGCAACAGCAATCGAAGCAGCTAAAAAAAAAGTGGCAAGTTAGTTCCACTACACAAAACTAACAAACAACTAAGCAACAACAAAAAAAAATGTAAAAAATGTAAAAAAATTGTAACAATAATAATAATAATAATAACAACAACAACAACATTGTTAACGATGTTAACTAAAATGAAATGTGCATAAAAGTAACGATATCGCCAAACCAGCAGCAGGCAAACAAACAAATCTGCTCTTCTCTTAACATAACGTAACGTAAGATAACGTAATATAACATAACGTCACTTCACTTCATTTTACATAACTTAAGCATAGAATAAGAAGAATTTTCAATGCATTTGCTTTATTTGATTTAGGGAACGACCGTAATGCAAAACAATAAAAGCGAAACGTCTCGTTAATATTAAAAAAAATATTTTTAAGCATTTAACAACAATACAGCAACAAGCATAAAAAATAACAATATCCACATCATCATTATCTACAACAACAACAGCAACAGCAACAACAAACTCTGAAATAAAAAAAAAAGAAAAACCAGAAATCTAATTGAAAGAAAAAGCTAAAGCGAAGAGGATCAACAACGAAAAAAGGGCAGCTTTTTTTTTTAAATCAAGACTGCATTGAAAAATTCATGTAACTTAGAAAATGAATTTTGAAATTGTATCGAATTCTTGCAAAATTTTAAAATTTAAAAATCGATACAAATACAAAGTTACGGCTTTACTGAGTTTGATACAAATTACTTTCTTTCTTTAGGGGCCTTACTTTTTAAGGCTTTATAAGCGATGTCTACAACATGACGAATCGTGATGACATGGAAGTTACGATTGATAAATTTTGCTTCACATCAGATGAGTGAAATGGCCAATTTAAACAAATTTGGCAATTTGAGCCGTTTGGGCAATTTGTAGGCTTATCTTGTTATATATTGGAAGTGTTAATGGAACAAAATGAGCCATCAAATACTTGTCGGGAATACTTGTCACTTGCAGCGCTCTTTTAATAATTTATCTTAAATCAACCCTTTTTGAAAGCATAACTTTGATTCCGCATATTATAATTTCAGGAAACCTTTACCGTAACATTGCACAGTGCATGAAATGGTCTGGACTCATAAAGCATCATGTAAAATGCCTAATGCAAAGTGACTAAGTATGAAGAAGTGTGATGTTTATGTAGCATGCTTGATGAATGTCTCACACAGCACTTACAATTAAGAGAGAGAATTAAAATTTTGTTCGAGAAATATAACTTTCATAATGCCGATAACTTTTCTGAATTCAATCAAGCTTATTCGACGGCTTGTTTCACCAGGTACTTTTTAAATTGAATTAACAGTAACAAGTCTGTCCTTTTATTCTCATTACAACTTCGGAGTTATTTATATGAAATGTAGGTGTGTAAATGGAAAATTTTGATAAGTCCAGATAATTCTTTTGTTTTGAATCAAGTCCAAACATGAAAGACATTCATAATTTTTATAATTTTTACATACAATTTAACAAACGTTTCAAATTAAGTTCAGTATGAGACAATTTTTAATACTTTCGTGTACAACGATCTCTTCAATTTTTTACTAAAGGACCCTTTTTTAGTTTCTTGACTTGTTCTTCATGTCATCGATTTCCTAAATGTTCATTGAGTAAAAAGATCGCTTGTAACTTTTTCCCAATTTCTTTGGTCTTTGCTTATTTTTTTTTTTTTTTGGTTTTTTTTTTCTTGGTTTTATCCGTTTTCGTGCGCAATTTGCAAGTTTGCATAACAAAAACAGAAGAATTACAAAGGAAAGCTATAAAAAGGTAAAAAGAAAAATATGGGACAAAAAGGAAAGTGTCTGCATATGGCGAGTAAAGTGGTTCCGTTCCGTTTATCTTTATCATAATAAATAATAAAGCAATAAGAGAATGGAAGAAGTAAATAAAAAGCACACATTTTGCATTATGAATTATACTGATGTAAAATATAAACACGAAAAATGAGAATTTTTCTATATAATTTTTTTGCTTTTTGCCTAGCGCTTGCAAGAAGCGATTTAGAAAATTAAAAGAAATTCTAAGTGAAATTTTATGATTATAAAATTATTCGTTTATTCTTTTATTATAAAAATCAATGAAAGTTCGATTCATTTTGATTAAAATAAAGCCGCCTAGATTTTTTTTCTTCTTTGCAAAATTGCGCACTACAATTATTGATTCTTATTGGATTTAATTAAGATCAACTTTAAATAATCAAACAATCACTAAAATGAGTTCTCCTCAGATTTTAATTGGAAGTTTTTCGAAGGCTGGAGAATAACGATACTTTAGGACAACTCTTAGATTTCAAAATTCTAGCTAGCGTAAAATTTTAAGCTAATTTTTATGTAACTAAGTAAAAAATTATGATTAAACGAAAATTTTGTGAAAGCGGATATGCAAACTAATGGCACGCGTGCCGTTTACGGCTGAAATGATTTATTTTACAATATGGAACGACTTGTTATATGCTTCTCTTTTCTCTTGAAGAATTTCAAAATTTGAAATTAACTAATAAGCCGTGAAAAATGCTTGTAAAGTTTAAGGCAAATCAATTACCTTTGTCTTGGAAATGTTCTTGAGAGACCTTTAGCATAAATCAGTTTGACATGCCTGCATAAATGGTCTCATTTGTGTTTTAAGGGCCATGCACTTGTTTGATTGTCTTTTCTTTTTTTTTAAAGGATAAGGAGGTTTAAAATGAGACGAACTATGCAGCTGAAGCAACGTTAATAAATATTTTTTTTTGTTTTTAATGTCTTTTTAAAAATTCATAAATCTTTTGTTTTTAGTTTGACTTCAGTTTTTGTTCTCTTTTTTTTATTTTTATTTTGTGTTATTTGTTTTATAGATTTCTTATAGAAAATATAAACAGTAGTTGCCGTGAAAAATTGGCAAACAAAAATATTTTATTCTCAAATAAATGACCAGAAAGTAAAATAACAAAAACAAAATCAACATGAAAAAAAAGAAAAGTCTTTTCGGCGGCAATAACATTTGCATAATTTATGACAGTGTAGAATAAGTATAACGCATTATGGCATTCGTTCGTTTGTTAAAACGAACGAATGCATAAGTAAAATGAAATAAAATAAAATGAAATGAAATGACGACAACTCATAAATTTTTGTTACATAACAAATGCAATGTGAATATAATAAATGCATTTTTATATTTATGTATATATATATATATATATATATATATATATGTGTGTGTGTGTATGCATAAGAAAAAAAAAAGAACCTGCAAAGCATGATCGTAAATCTAAGTTGCACAGTTTTTTCCGGTGTACTCGTTTCACTTCGCTCTCATACACCAGCCTCAGGCAAATTTCTTAAACAAACGAAAAAAGGAAAAGACAAAAAAAAAAGAGAAGACAAACAAACAAACAAATAGGAAAGAAACATATTTTGCCAACTTTCTTAAATTTCATTGTTTTATTTCAATTCCATTCAATTCAATTCATTTCATTTCTCAGTTCTTCCTTTTTATGCGCTACATCAAATGCAATGCAAGAGAATTATTTGTTTAGGAAAATCTATGATACATTTAAAAGAAGTTTCAGATAGACTAATTTTTTAGTATATCAATCGATACTTTAGTCGTTTTTGATTCGATGTAAATTTGCTTCGCCAAGCAAAATTCTTTATAAAATTACAGATTTCAATTTTTGAAGATTTGTGTATTAAATTTTGAACGTGTTCAGAAATAATTACGGATGAGATGGGGCAATTTTGACCATTAATTTCTACAGAATTTTCTTTTCAAAAAGGAGATCGATATTTATATGAAATTTGCAAATTTTGAATGAAAAATCTCTGCACTGTTCAATTAATCACATTGAGGTAAATGGTGTAGGGTATTTATTAGTCAACTCCCATCGACCAAAATGTCTTCTCACTTGATATATGATAAGTTTTCTTTATCTATTTTTATTCAGTTTTTTTTTGTGTATTTTTCTCGTTCCTTTTTTTTAAGTTTTGTATTTTTGCCCCATTTGTCACATACAGAGAGCGTTTCTTGTGCAATTTGTGTACCGCCTTCATTAAATGTTGTTGTTGTTGTTGTTATTATTATTATTATTATTATTATTATTGTAATTTTTGCTTTTCTTCACAACATGATGAATAAACAGCAAGTGGAAAATGTAATAAATATTTGTCTGTCCATTTGTACCTACCTGTTAATGGTGACAGAATATTAACCGAAAAATATGAATAATTCTCATAAATTTAAAAAGTCAAGCACAAAAATGAAATAGAAGGAAATTAAAACAAGAATTAAAATTCTTTCTAATCAGCATTGTGCATAAAATTTCTTATACTTTGTCATTTTCTTTTTCTCCTTTTTTTTTGGGTTTTACTTTTTAAAAATATCAGCACAACAAGATATTCCAAAAAAATAATAAGAAACTAATTTCACAATTTCATTTTATTTTAAAATTTTCTTTCAAAATGTTAAGCGTTAAGCGTTACGTTTTTGTTTTTGTTTTTTTTTTTTTTGTTAAATTATTATTTATTTATTGGGCGTGACAAGTTTTATCTTTTATTTTTGGATGACAAAATTCAACCCTCTTGAACAGACAACAAGTCTACAAGTCTCAAGAAATCTTTTTGAAAAGTGGCATTTAAGTCCAAAAAAGTTAATGCTGGATACAAATTGAAGGTATGTGCCATACTCTTATTTCTATGGACCTTTGCAAATTTCAGCGCTTCACTTTGAAGGGTTTGAGATAACCTTAAGATTTGTAATCACTTCCTAAATTAACTAATGTTTGCCAATAGATTTCCGTTGCCTAGCTGACCTGAGGTGTCGAAACTGTAAGAGTGTAACTCTCAGGCAGGAGTGGGCAGAAGAGACGTGTACCTCTCAAAGGAAACGCTTTAAGACTCTGCATCTTCTGAATTCAAGTAAAAGAGTTTAACGTAATTTATCAATGTCTTTTTCAAGGCATAAGTGCAGGGCTTCTTCCATTGCCACAACGGGCTGCAGTAACAGAAATTTTGGAAAATGCTGCTCTAGATAAAAGTTACTATTTACAAGATAAATCTTTCAATATTTGTTGGACTAATAAAAGAAGCAACCTTTTTCTGGAATATACAGAATACGGATCCATTTTGTTTGAGAACTCCTTGTACTTCATATTTTCATATTTGTGTGGATAAAGCTTGCATTCTTAAAAATTTCAATATTTTTGCATGACAAATCATCACTGCTAAAAATTTGAATTTTGTAATTTTGGCATTTTCATCATGTGAAATGAATCAGTGTAGAATCTTTAAAAGCCACCTTTGATTGACGATACAATTTTTTTTTCGTTTGTTTGCTTTTCCATTAATTGGCTGCTAATCAACCGTCATTTAATTGATGCATAACTTCAACAATGATTGTCATCGTCCATGTGTGGGTTGCATTTTCCTTTTTTAAATTCAATTCTCTTCACTTTTAACATTTATCGCATTTAATTAGTCTTTGTGTGTGTGTGTGTGTGTGTGTGTGTGTGTGTGTGTGTGTGTGTGTGTGTGTGTATGTGTGTGAGTGTGTCTGTCCATCTGTCTGTCTAACTGTTTGTCTGTTACCACATTGTTGACAGTGCGCGTTGATAATTCAATTCAATTATTGCCCAATTAAATGTAAAATTACATTTTGTTGTCCTCTTAGCACCAAAAGCTTATGGCGATAATTGCTGTAAAGCCCATTAAAATCCTATGTAAACATGAATCTTTTAACATATGAATTGTACAAATGAAATAAATGTATATGTGTATGCGTGCATGAGTACTTATAAAAATTGGGTCAAATTTAAAAAAAAGTACAAAAAAAAGGAAACACCAAAAAATAAAAAACTGAAAAGTTTAAATATTATAAATCGGCTAAAAAGTCTCTATTAAATATAGCCCAACAGTGTGCTTAATGAAATCAAATAGTTTAAATCTGGCTTTGAGAAAGTCACAAGTAAAAATACATTCTATGAGAGAAACCCAAAAAAATGGGACAATGGAATAAATTTTTCTCCTTACCCGATTCTCTAGGAAATCCATAAAAATAATTTGAAGCGAAGGCTTTTAAGGTCCAAAAGGAAGATCTGATCAGTTTAAATATTTATCAATTGGACCGAAGTGTTATCAACGGATATTTTCTTTTATCAATTTTTCAAAAAAATCAAAAAATTTGTTCTCAAGGGGGCAGGTATTTCCTCCAATCTAAAGACTTAGATCAAAGTCCATCATGACCCTTAATTAAATCAAATTATTCTAAAATATTGATTGTTCATTAATTAAATTTTAACGTCACGTGAAAAGTGAATGAATTATGAGTTAATAAAAATTTGCCAAGCGATTTTAAACATTTTCGGATTTTATGCACTTTTCTACGAACAAAATATAATTTCTTTCGAGTCCGTGTAGGGTATAAAAATTTGTTAAAGCATAAAAAATTATGCCCACGTATATTTAGTTTAACCATTTTGTTTTAAACACTAACTACACTTTTTTTTATTATTAAATTTTTATTCATTCAGACCATTTGGACCGTTTGGACCGTTTGGACCGTTTGGACCGTTTGGACCGTTCTATCAAAAATGCATAAAATAAAAAAAATGAGAGTAAAATCTTTTAATTGCTTAAAATACTTGGAATTTATTTGCGCTTTATGCTAATTATGTAAATCAAGGTTCAGTTTAAGGTAGACTTAGTAGGATTAGTCTTCTATATAGAGGGGAAAGAGCAATCGAAATATATTTAGTATAAACAAGAGGACCTTTTAGACAACTAAGTCTTTTCCACTGTGATTAACTGTACACAAATTATGGTACAATAAATATTTATGTAACACTGCCAAAAAATTTATTATATCGATCTATTCAGAATGAAGTTCTGACTAAATTTAAATTAAACACTAAATTTATTAATAATTTTTTGGGATATTTTTCAAGAATTAAATATCCCAAAAAATGCAAATAATCTAAAAAAGAAATCTAGATACGAACTCGATCAGTTTCAACCTGAATCCTTATAATCTTTTGAACAAAATGACTCCTTTAGCGTCTCTTTAGTGCAATAAGTTTTTATTGATTTACTTTCTAAAATTCCTTCACTTAAGCATTTCATTCAAATGATAATTTTACAATTTTTTAAGACTTTTCAATCGTTTTAAGTAAAAATTTCGGGAAATTTATAAATTTGAAATTGGTTTAAAAACGTTTGTAACAAATAAAATGCCAAAATCGATGATAGCACTTAAAGTCTTGTAAATTAAATCTAAAATGGGAAATCCAATTTTAAGAGACTTGAGGCTTGAGATTTGTCTTAAGCAGCTGACTATTTGATTTCAACTAAGTTGAAAGGATAAGTGGAAAAAAATTTTGGGCAACTTGGCAGACGTTTATTATTTAATTTTATTCATTTATTATTGTTGTTCTTTCATGAATGCAAGCAACTTTCATTTAACAATTTAGGCAACTTATTTTCTCGATAACTGAACAGAGAAGAAAAATGTAACTAGAAAATTGATGTTTTAATTTAATTCAGTGTAAATTTTGTTTTTGCCATTAATCCCGCATTGCATCGTAAAATTATAATGTAATATCGTCATGTGTACATGTGTATGTGTGTGTGTGTGTGTGTGTGTTTGTTGAAATTGTTCATGTTGTTTTTATAATGATTGCTGCTACCTCTCTATCTTTATTGTTGTTGCTACTATTTGCCATTTGCTGTTACTGTTACTGTTTCTGTTAGCATTATTCAGAAATTTTAATTTCATTTCATTTTGTTTTATTTTTCGTGTTTTTTTTTCTTGTGCTTTTTGTGTTTCCGTTTTCCTAATTCAAACTCTGTGGTTTTGGTGGCGATTGCCGTTTGATGGAAAATGCTTGTGAGTTGCCGCTTAGCAACACAACTTGGTCTGGGCGGTTGTAGGCAACTGCCAATACTATTGCTCCATTTTAGAGACGGTAAAGGATATGAGGAGTCGCCTTCTTGGATTATTTGCCTAAATTGTACTCACTTTATTTTCATTTTGATTTTTCTTACTCATCATCTCGTATCTACATAGGTAATATATGCAGACATTTTGGGCCACTACCTAGAAGAACAAAAACCAAATACATACAGACACACACGCATACATACAAGTATATGCAGGTATTTATGTATGACAACAATTTCCGCAACACGATTCTCTAGTATTTCCTTCCGAAAATAAGCGTTAAGAGGAGACCAGCATATTTGCTGGAAAACTTTTAAGGCAACTTTAGTTATCGCGCTTAATAATTTGAGAAATTCATTTGAAACTAATGACAAGTTTTTTCAAATTTCTTAGTTAAGTCCGCACCCAGGCCGATTAGCCAGCAACTGCTGTAAGTTGCTTACATGCGCAACGCACTTAAGGTCAATCAAGCGGGCCCTTCAAAAATTTAACAACGTACAAAATGTGCAGGAATCTCTTTCGATAAACGATTCCTAAAATGTACAGTTATGATTTGATCTGCATTCGGGTAGAGAAATATAATCTCAGCACTTTCAATCGCAAAAGAAGTTAACACAATAATAAAACACTTTTATATAGAAAAAATACGACAAAACGGACTAAAAGCGGGTAGTTTTTTGTTTTTTTTAATTTTCTTATTGCAAAACTTAAATCCTTTTAAACTGACAGAAAAGAATTGAGAAGTAAACAGCAACAAGCAAAATTGCAAAAAAAATAAAATTCATCAAATATTTGTTTATTGTTATCAAATGATTGTTTACTTCTTTCTCGAAATTATTGCAAGTGTCATGATGTAAAAGTCAAACGTACAAATATCAAATTTGACGTTTTCGTTATTATCGTTAAATTATCTCATTTGTATTCGTGTTTTCGTTCTTGTTCACAATAAAATGCCTTTTATTTCTGTTTTTCTTGTTTGTCTTTCTTTTAAAATGTTTTATTTAATGACAGAGATTTTCCACTTAATGATATAAAAAACACTCAAGGCACACAATAATTTCCATTGTTTCAATGTTCTGTTCTGTTCGTTTATATTTTTTAGTTTGTTTCTTATACCGCTGACTTTTGAAAATTAAACTACTCAACTACTTTAAGTACTTCATTCCTGTTTCACTTATTTCGAGACATTATTTTCACATATGCCAGAAAGTTGACATGGATACATGGATTTAAGGTAATGTTATTGTTAATGTTGTTGTTAATGTTATTCTTAATGTTGTTGTTGTAGTTTTATTTAATCGTGATATTCATTTGCTTCTGTCTTTTTACATTATTTTTCAAATTTACTTCATTTTTTTTGTTTGTTTTCTGTTTGCTTCTATTGTTGTTGTTGTTTGTTGTTTGTTGTTTCTTTGTTATTTTTTTGGATTGCTTTTTATTGTTGTTGTTATTGTTGTTGCTGTATTAATCAGTTCAATAGTTTATGCGATAAACTATTGATATTTTATTGAGTGCTACAAGAGAATTTAATAAGTTTAAAATTTTCAAATTTTTTTATATTTTACTTTCATTCATTTTCTTAAATTTTCTAACATGAGGGCCTAACTTTTTGTTTTTATGTAGGAGAATAGATTTACAAATCAGTTAATAAAGGCGTTGTTATTGTTGGTTGTTGTTGTTGTTGTTGTTGTTGGTTGTTGTTGATTGTTGTTGTTGTATGCAGCTAAGTTGGAGGCTTTAAAAAAGCCATAAAAAACACCAGCTAATCACTCAACTACAACTAACTTTCCAAGAAACAACTTTTTTCATTAGGCCATTGTTCGATGCTGTTATTTTGTATGGAGGAGTTCAAATGTTTTAATAGCATCACAATAATAACAATAGTTATAACAACAACAACCAACAACACCACCATAACAATATTGTTATGGTGGTTCATATTGTATCAGAATTGAATCAGCCAACACTTTACATGAGAATCCTTCAAATCAAGTCAGCTCAACTCAACTCAACTCATCTCATCTCATCTCGTCTCATCTCGTCTCAACTCAAGACAAGAAAACACAAGACAAGTCTATTGTACGCCAAGTCAAGTTAAGCCTTTAGCGTTCAGCTTAAGCATTGGCAAAAGCAAAATAAAGTAGATTTTTTTTGAATATTTGTGTAGGTGTATATTTTACATTTTGGGTTTAATGGGGCTGATATAAAAGAAAGAAAAAAACTTGCGTGTATGTGTGAAGTAACAACCATAGAAAAAGCCATAGAAAAAGCCATAGAAAAAGACATTATTGCCACCATCCACCTACCTCAACTGTAACGCATACAACCAAAAAGAAAACGGCACAAAAAAATAGAAATGAAAATAAAAAATAAAAACCAAAAAATAGAAAAACGTATTAAACTGTTAAAAGACAAAAATAGAAAAGGAAACTACACCAATGTATAAACTGGAAGCCTAATTTAACGCTTGATGGCTCATGCTTGATGGCTGATGCTTGATGGCTCATGCTTGATGCCTGATATTTGTTGTTGGTTGATGTTAACGTAAATATTGAATTTACGCTAAAAATGAATAAGAAATACAAAGCAATAAAACAATAAGGGGCAAAATGTTAAGTCATAGAGAGAAGAAGAAAGATAATAAAATATCATAAGAAAAACAATAACAATAACAATAACAATAACAATAACAATAACAGTAACAATAAAAAGCGATTTCAATATTAAGATAAAAAGCAACGATAAAATGGGAACAACGACTGAAAGTTATTGAAATAAATGTGAACGATATGAATTGCAAGTATCAAGCAAAAAAAAAATATATTTATAAAAATAAACAATGCAAAAAGAAGAAGAAAATTTACAAGAAACAGAACAAAGAAGCAAAAACTTAAACTTGGAGATTCTGGAGTTAAGCTTTCCAAGGACAGCAAGCAAAGAAAATTGAAGAATTCATCACAAGCCTAACTTTTAACACCAATTCCATAGAATGATATAAATTTTAAATATGGGCGTGGCATTAAAACAAATTAAATAAGTCTTGTGATCAAAATATATTTTCTTGTTCTTCTTTCAATGGAGAATAAATTTAATAAATTTAAAATTAATAAATTTATACATGAAAATTCTTTGGAAAAGTAATGTGCTTTAATTGGACACTTCTTTCAGGCAGCTCAAGGATATCTACGAAAAAATTAATATTCAATTTTTCACTATGTGAGAAAAAAAATCTGTATCTAAATTTGAACCATTCAAAACAATAATCTTTTAATGGTAAAGTTCCTTTGCACTTTTTTGAGATATTTGTGTAGTTTTCAGGGTCTTTTTCGATTCATTTGTTTTCCTGTTCCAATAAATGAAAATTAACAAAAAAAAATATTAGGGAGCCATTCAATTAAACATTAGAAGCCTAGAAAAAAAGGATCTTTGTAAAACCATGTTTTTTTTTCTCTTCCAGCGATTTGTAAAATCAACACTGTTCGTATAATTGAAAGATTTCTTCGGAAAACTCTTAAACTTGGAAAAATTTATTGCTTAAAAAATTGGGCCATTATACAAATCGTACAAAATACCAAATAATTCTAAATTTGCCACGAAATGCGATTATTTACATGCAAGATTCTGCACTTGAATTTAAAGCGCGGTTTCAGGACCGTCAAATCGTTTTAATCTAGAGAAAATTTTACGTTTCCGTTTTATATTTGATCTTAGCAAAAATTTTCATAATTTTTATTGCTAAGTGAAATTTTCTTATTATACTTTGTGGCTTTTGGAAAGTTACAACTTAAAAAGAAAAACTTGTCTTGAAAAAATTATCCTTTCGCCAAATTGCAATAAAAAGTCCAAATTCCAAAGCACAAAAAAATCCATAAATTTACGAGAATTTTTAAGAAAAAATTTAACATTGATATTTATTTATAATTTCAAAATTTAAACAAACTTTCATTACGATTTTTTGCTAATAAAGTTAAAGCTTTTCAAGAAAGTTGAGTAAAAATTGTGCGTAGAGAAAATTGTTGTAGGAAAAATATGCGAATATTCATTCTGCTAAAATAAGAATTTAATTTATACTTTAAAAAAGTTAAGACTACAAGATAATTCTTTTAAGTGTATTTAAGTTCTTGTCTCTCTCTTTCTATAATTCTCCCTCACTCACTCTGCTGCTTTGTTTCAATTTTTAATATGTAAATTTTTTATATGATAAATATAATGGAAAGTATTCTATGGAGGAATAATGCCAGCAAAACAAATAACAACTAACAGAATTATCTTATGTTGAAGAAGAAGAACAAGAAAATGCTAAAAACAAAAACAAATAAAAAAAAGTATACTTGGCTATAGCCAAATCTTAAATATCCGCCATCCATACACCACGATATTACGATTCAGTGACTGTTTCATTGGTAAATAGAAAACGTAAACATAAAAATTTTGAAAATTTTGTATTATATAAATATTGACAACGCATAGGCGTGGTCGATTTGCTTCATTTCTCTTAATTTTTATTTTTTGGCCTTATTTCTTGTATAAAAATTTAAGTTTTCTTCTTTTTACATTTTGCATTTAATGAGCAAAAAAAATTATCAAGACTAAAGAGTTCTCAGATTTCGTTACACTGTGGGCGTGTCATTAGTTCGATTATGCTCAAAAGCTTAAAAGCATTTCCGATATTCCTGCCCAATTTGTGCTTGCTATTTTTCCTTTTAATGCAACCTGAAGATAGATGGGCAGACAGACGGACAAACATGTCTAAATCCATTTAGAGTTTAATGCTGATTAAGAATACAAATATTTTGTAGAATTTGCGACGCTTTCTTTTTGGGTGTTACAAATATAATGTAGAAATGAATAGACCTCCATCCCCTAGGTGATATGTATAAACATGAAGAAGAAGATGAAGAAGATGTTAAGAAGTTGAGAGATAGTCTAGATAACAAAAAAAAAAAAATACAAAAACAAAAACAACAAGAAATGATGCTAGTTTAGATATTCAGATAGAAAGTGATAGATATAGAGATAGAGAAAGATAGATAAATAGTGGGAAAATATGTGTGATGATAAGAGAAAAAGGCAGGAGTATAAAATGAGCAAGAAGAAGACAAAAAAAAAAGCCAAACACAAAAAAGACGAAAAAGACCAAAAAGAAGAAGATGAAGAAAAGGACACTGAATATCAAATTTATATGTTTCCTTTTAAAACTCTATGATATATAGATGAAAGCGGACAGACATTGAGTTATAAGAAGAAATTTATTTTTTAGTTTATTTTTTATTTTATATACATTTTATATAAACATTTATATACATTTGAATGTGAATGTGTGTGATGCGGTGCATAGTTAGTGAGGAAATAAATTTTTTTTTTTTTTTGGGAATTTTTACACAATGCAGCCTGAAGTGATATAAATTTTGTAATGGCCAGAAGAGAGAAAAGGATTGTACAATATCTCAAAAATAACAATACAACACAAACATCAAACAGAAACAGAAATAGAAAAAGGAACAGCAACAGCAACAGAAACTGGAAGCATTAAGAAAAAGTAAAGTAAGCAAAAAGCAACAAATTTAAGTTTTAGCATTAAAATTTTTCTTGGCCTTGTTTTTTTTATTTTTATCTTCATTTTCTTCTTCGTCCTTTTTTATTTGCATATTTTCAAATTTCAAATGTACTCAAAGTCTCTCAACGTATTTGCTAGTGTTATTGTTATTGTTATAGTTATTGTTATTGCTTTTTATTGCTTCAACTACAATTAAACATTGATGTTCTATTGTTGTTCAGTTGTTATTGTTTTAATGTTTTTATTATGTATGTTTTATGTTGTTAATGAAAATTCAAATTAAACTTGAAAATTGTTCAAGAAAATACAAAAGGAAAGAGATATTCAAAAAAAGAAAAAAAGAAAAAGAAACCAAAAAGAAAAAGAAAAGGAAAGTAAGAAAAAAAAGTGACAAGACAAAAAAAAGACAAAAAGCAAAAGCAACAACAACAACAAAAACCTACCAACCAACCAACCAACCAACCAACAACAAACGATAGAACAAAATCTTTTAGAACTCAAACAAATAAACCATGAGAAGTAAAAAACGAAAATATGGCAAAATTTTAGAAGAAGGCAGCAAAAAAAAATTTTAGTGAACGATCCACAACGACTTTAAAATATTTGGCACCACTTTGACTGATGTGATGAAAAAATTCATGAAATTATTAAATTATTTTCCGATAAATTTGTAAACATCGTTATATGGAAAAAAATCTAAAAAAATTGAGCGATCTTTAACAAATATGCCACAAATGTTTAATAAGTTAAGTGAACACGGCAAAACGATTTTTATTAAAATTTTGTAAATTTTTTGATTTTGAAAAATTGTTTCGATTATGCTTATATAATAATAATTCCCCCCCCCCCCACCCCCACGCCCCAACAACCACGCCTTTAGATTAAAAACGGATAAACTGAAGTTGCCTCTGAAAATAATTATGACCCGATGGTTATTATAAAAAATGGATCTATCTCAAGGGCCTTTGGGTCTTACATACATCTTCAAAAATCTATTACAATTTACACCATAAGTGTTAGAAACAGAAAACATGTGATGGAAATTATAAGGAAAATTGGATTCTTTTGAAGAATTTCTTAAAAGAACCAAATTGGCAAAATATCCACCTTAAAATTTTTTGTTCTCTTTCTCTTTCTCTCTCTCTCTATATCTCTCTAGCTATCCCTCTCTCTCTCTCTCTCTATCTCTTTCTCTTTCTCTCTCTCTCTCTCTCTCTCTCTCTCGCTCTCTCTCTTTATGCGTATGGGTGTAAAAGTTAAGCATAGAAGACTTAAATATGAAAGCACACACACACACACACACACACACACACACACACACACACACACACACAGAAATGCATGTATGTGAAAATTTTGAATATAAAATCTTTAGAAAATATTTGAGACGCTGTGTACGTCATTTTAATGTGTTGCTTCCCCTGACTACATTTGTTACACACACACACACACACACACACACACACACACAATATATATGAGCGTCTATAATAGTTCTTGTTCTTATACTTCTTCTTCTTATTCTTCTTCTTTTCCTTAATTCATACTTTTTCTTCTACAACTTTTTGAGATTCTTCTTATTTTTCATCCTTTGCTGTATGTTTTTTTTTCCTTCCAATTCCCCGATGACTTGTAATTAAATGGAGAAGCTTCATGTGTGGAACAACAAATTATTATTATTATTATTATTATTATTATTATTGTTATTGTCATTGTTTTTCATATAAATAGATAGCAAATAGTTTGTCGACTCTTAACTAAAATTATTACAAGTGATATTGAGCGTTATGGCTTTAAAAAAGCCAAAGCAAGAAACAGGAACAAGTCACCAATAAACAAAAAAAATTCATCTAAAACATTAAAAGGAAGAATAATTTTGAAATGTTTTACTTTTATTTTTTCATATGCATCTCAATTTTGTTAAGCCAAATTTTCATGTTGCTATTTAAAAGTTTATGATGCGGTGAACTGAAACATGGATTGTGGTTAAATAAGTATTATCATGTGATTGTCTAAATATTGAAATCTTTTAAAAATAATTCAAATGGAAATTTGCCATTCTGATTCTTTTAAAAATATTGCTTTTTTTCAGAGTGAATCATTTTCATAAATTTTTAAATTATATAGAGAAAAAAAATGACATTTTTTCGATTCAAAATGCTATAAAAATCCATAAACAATAGACCACTAAAACAATTATGTTAAAAAAGCGCATGGTAGTTTATTGGAACTTTGTAGGCCATAAAATTTTTATAGCCTTTTAAGGAGATGCCAGAAAATTATTTTACATGCTTTCTTTAGTAAAACTTTCATATCAACGATGGATATCTCTCTGGCCCGCTAATCATCGAGAATGCTGTTTAAATTATTGGCTGCGAAATCATGACAAATTTTATGAATGATCTAAAAGTAAGTAGGAAAAGTAGTAAGTAGGAAGTTCGGTTCGAATTTCATATGAAAATTATTTCAAAAATCATTTTCAAGAAAAATTGAGAACTGCTTTTAACGTTACCCCTAAATTGGCTTATTTACAATTTTGTACGACGGCGTAACATACAAATGCGTAAATTAAAACAAATTCATAAATTTAAATTTCTTTATAAAGTACATGAAATTTTATTATTAATAAATCTAATTTTAGAAACCATTGAACATTCAGAAAAATATTTCACCAAAATTAAGCACTTTCAAGCATTGGAAACTTGTAATTGAATGACGTGTACAATAATCAAGCGATTCATTCGAGATTTCCTAGCTAAAGTATATTTTCACAAATTTTTTCAAAAACGATAGCGATGATAATAATAACAATTATAATGAAATATTAACAACAAGTACAGCAATAAATTGTGTGATAATTTCCGCGAAAGCGTATGAAACAAACTTTTGTCATATAAAAAAAAAAAAAAAATTGCTTAATAATTGACATACGGAATAATACTAACGGAATAATACTAATAATAACAACAACAGCAGCAAGGACAACATCATTAAAAAAATACCAATAAATATTTGAGTAAACAAACAGAAAATAGAAAATAAAAAAAAAAGGAATAATTGTGTGAAAAACTTTTATTACTCTCAAAGCGAATTAAATAAAATGATGACGATGATACGATGATGATTGCAACAAAACAACAAAACAACAAAACCGTAGACGTAGACTTAGACATTTCAATAGAGAATATAGAATATGGAATATGGAATATGGAATATGGAATATATGGGCCGAAATTATTTGGTTTGTATGGTAAGAGTTGATGATGGATTTATATATGAAGGAATGTCGCGCCAAGAAGGTTGTCTAATACATTTCACATTCATTTAATTTCATTATGTATACATTTTTAGTTATTAGTTTTCCTTTACTATTTTCTTTTTCTGCTTTTTTTTTTTGTATATATATTATTTTTGTACGTCCGATGGACTTTCTGTTTTATTTAATATGTAAACAAGACATTTAAAATGGTAATAGAAATAAAGCAATAATAAAAAAAATCTACTTCATCATTTAGCATAATGAACATAAACAAAATGACAAATGGTATGGCAAAAAACAAATAAGAGAAGGAAAAATGAAATGAAAAAATGGCAAAACAGGCAAAGTAAAAGGAAAAACTCAAGTAATAAAGTAATAAAAAAAAAAACAACAATTTTCAAGAAATAAAAGGCAAACAAATTTTTTTTTTACATTAAAAAGCCATTCCACCTAAAAGTATGCTTTAGAAAATTTATGCTGTTACAAATGTTAAATGAGAAATCTTTGAAAAAAAAGAGAGCGCCAGAGCATATAACGGTAAAACTATTATTGTAGATTTACAAATAATTTTTTCTTAAAAATCATTTCAGTTCATTAATGATGCGATAGTTCCTTGAAGGTCAAAATATTTATGTCTTAAAGTGGTATGAATTTTGGAGAAATATGTTATGCCAAATTTTTTCTCCTTCTCACTATTTCTATTTACAATTTGTTTGAAAGAAAATTACACAAAAATTACGAAAGAAGAGTGTAAGAGAGACAAGTAGAGAGAGATAGAGAGAGAGAGAGAGTGAAATGTAAAGATAGAAATATTTAGAATGAAAGGCCGAGGTCCAGTTATAGACATACATTTTACTTTATGAACTTAAATGCTTCATTTAGCATAGAAGTTTTGACATTTCATAAATTGTTCACTCAGTTTGTCAGTTTGTCTGTCTGTCTGTCTGTCTGTCTGTCTGTCATCATTGTACATATAAATAAATATTAAGCAAAAGTGTCTGATCCTTTAATACTCTGGTCAATATAATTCATCTGCCTTTTACAATAAACCGAATTTTAATGGACTCCCTTTCCTTTTTTGCGTTAGTTCTGAAAAAAAAAAACAAACCACAACGAAAAAAGGCAATATGCAAGAAAAAGTGATGAAATATGGAGAATGGAAACATTGTTGATTTTTGTACATTTTCATTGTGTACAACTCAAATACATGAGCACTTGAAAGCGAACACAAGAGCGACCAATAATTATCAAGTTATCGCTTTTAAGTGTTGTAATCTAACTTCTTGAATTCTTCTGAATTGAATATGAATGACAAGAGTTGTTAAACATAAAATTGTTCATTATTATTTTTGTATTCGTATAAAAATTTATGCGTTTTTTTTATTGCAACATACTTCACATACGCATTGTTTGGCTGTCTATCTGACTCTAGATAGTTCTTTTTCTTTTTTTGTTTTCTTTTCAAGTGATATTTAGTTTTTGCTTTTTTTACGCACTGCTATACAAAATATCATATGAATCAATATGTGCAGGTTGCCTTTGGGTTACTTTGCAATGATAGAGATAAATAATGGAAATGTGATAAATGCAAGTACTCCCTTTTGCTCTTCAATTATTGTTACGTCGTATTTGGGTGTTTCTGTCTTCTACAATGAATATTTTTTACCATGATAATATTTATGATATCATGGATTTTTATGGGAGGTTGTAGCTTTGCTTCCCATTTACCGGTTACTGCTGTTGGTGTTTTTTTTTTTCGTTTATACTTGTATTTTTCCATTCATATGACTAATAAGTGCTTGGTTTAAATATTTGGACAAAATTTTTACATTCATATGAAGTGCTGAAACAATCGGCTGTATTTTATGTCAAGGCGGAGGTTGAGGGGTCACTAAAAGCGGCACGCCCTCAACTATTTACTCTTCACATAAAGCCAGCACATTCGACACGAAGGGGAAAAGAACTTCCAACAGAAATCGTAACATGAGTAGAACATAAAATCGAGAACAGATCCCTATGATTATTTGCCGTATATAGCTACCATAAAAGGTTTGTCACAAGTTACATTTAAGTACTGGGCGAAAAAGAGCTTTCCTTTCTTTCGATAATTGGTAGCTTCTTTACTGCATTCATAATAACCAAGAGTCACCAAGAGTTACCAAAATTGAGTTCGCGTTGTTCGTGTTCCTTAACAACAGAAATTCGAACATGATTTGAATCCTCTCTTGGGTCAATTTACTATACTGACCCATACTACTTTTATTTTAAGTGCCAAGGAACTCTCTTTTACAAGCACACAGAATTTAAATGTTCGCAATAAGGACAGCCCAGTCCTCTTAAGCTAATGTCAACTTCCTTTGGTATCTTAAGGACCGATAATTCTTTGATTTTGACATTAAAACTTTGGTCTGATTATAACGAAAGTCATGCAAGACCAATATCTATTCAAAGTGTCTTTTCTAGGAAGAGAAATTATAAATGGGCCGTGTTTTTTCAAAGTTTACATGCAACTTTCTTTGGATTTTTATGTGAGACAAACCAAAAGTCCGACCGAAGGCTATGAAATTCCAGTACGTTAAAGTTAATTCACACAAAATTTGTCAAAGTACTCACATGAAAAAAAAACAAATGGAAAGGAAGGAAGGAAGCTAGAGACAAATACGTTTATTTGGACCAGTCATATGTTCACTTTAATAGACATTTATATATTTGTTTGATTGCTGGCTTGTTTAACTTGTTCAGCTTCTTCTTCTTCTTCTTCTTCTTCTGCTTACGCTTCTTGCTCTCTTTAGGCACATTTCGATTGCACTTTGTTCTAGTTTAGTTTATGTTGAGGCATTTTCGAGAGTCCATTTGTATTGAATGTTTGTTTTAGAATCGCATGCCATATAATCGATGTTGTTGTTGTATTATATTGTTTCTTTTTGTTATTGTTGTAATATTTTACTTTTTTAGTTTTCATTTGAATTGTTGTAGATTATTTCTATTGCTCATTCCCATTCTCATCGAGCTCTGTTGTCTTGTAGCTTTGTCTCTTTTCCTTTCATTGTTGTTCTTGCTCTTGTTATTGCTGTTGTTGTTATTAGTATTGCAGTTTTTTCTTATGTATTTTGTTTTTGCAATGCATGACAATCGTAAAACAATAAAATGTTACAGTTTTTCTCTTTTTTTTTTTGCTTCTTTTGTTCAAATATTTCTCTGCCTCTTTTTTTTGTCTTCGGTTTTTTATGCCTCACGAAATTTTTTTTACGCTTTACATTTGATTATTTGTTGATGTAACATCGATATTGTAATGCTGCCAATTGGAAAAATGGGTTCATTATGACCTCTTACTGTGGCTGTTTACCATTTTTTCTCTCATTTTCTTCCATTTTCATATTTTTGTTAACAAAAAAAAAACGAAAACCCAAAAAAGCCATATTAGTTTCTTTTTCGTCAATTTCGGTTTACTTTTTTACATTTTGCACTTTTTTTTTTTGTTTTGTTTTGGCCACTTTAAATGGCAATTCAACTCATCGCAGACAAAGTAGAGACATCAGTTTAAATGTTAACGGAAACGATACGACTCTCCTCCATTGGAGTTTTTGAAGCCGACAAATTCAGATTCAGATTTGCTTCATTGTCATATTTTGTGGTATGCCATGTGATATGTAACATATGTTAAGCTCGAGTTTAAGGGCCATGATGATGGAATTGATGGTAAAAAATGAGAATTTAAAGTGAAAACAAAAAAGAAAAAAAAAGGATACATTGGCCCAACACATGACTCTCATGTAAAATAAGTTTTGTGAAGTTCTTGTTTTCTGTTTGTTTTTCCATTTTTTTTGTTGTTTTAATTTTTTTGGATAATTTCTTTTTTTCTTTTTCGCGTATTTATGTGATTTATGTTTGTGCAATAGATTAAAAATGTCGATGAATGCTACTCTAACCAATGGCCAACTAACAACCAACTACAATTCGTGATTTTTTTCTCATTTTTGTCATCGACGATTTATGTATGGACTTTAAAATTTATTATAAATTATTTTTGCAGCAAAATAACAAAACTAGCAAAGGCGTATTTCATTCAGGGCTTGATAAGGCGTGGCATACTTTAACCTTTTTACAACACACGAGTGGTAAAATGACACTTTAGGGCTCATCAGGAGTGTCACGGTGAAATCAAAGTAAAGAGAAAAAGGGAGGAAGAATACGCATTAAAAAAATAGAGTAAGTTGAGGACAATTAATGTCACACTTTTTAAAACGAAATTCGCATGAAAAACTTGTAATTTCACTTAAATGCTTAAAAATAGTCTACTTGTTTATTTTGAACCTTCGCATGGACTTTCAAAATGTCTTTGGCCAATCGAAATCAATTAACACTGTTATTTAGTCATTACCTTTAAAATTTAGTTATTTTGAGCCATGTTCTGCAAAGCTTTTCTATAAGGCAGCGCTTTCGGAACTTGCCCATTAATAATCATTGACAAAGGAAATTGTGGAAATAGTCACATATTTTATTTACTTGAGAGATTTGACATATTTTATTGAAACAGGCTTCTTTTATGACACTGAAGGACATTTCATTATCATAAAATTTGTAAATCACTGTTTTAAGGGAACGTGAAACTTATCCACCTCAAGGTTTGGTGTACGTAAGCCTTCCTTTTTACTTTATATATAAATCTTGTTTTTTCCACAAAGCTTGACAGTTGTAACGCATTTTAATAACACTACGTGTGGATCTAAAAGATCTTCCTTTAACTTTTGTATTTAAAAAAGGCTTACGGCATCGGTATCACCGCAAAATTTTCTGAATTACCCGAAAAAAAAAATTATAAACTTATTTTTTTAAAAAGTTAATGATCTTTCGTTATGCCAGCGTAAAATTGCTCTTAGTTAAAAGAACTACGCTTAAGTATTTACCAAAAAGTTCGCAAGGGTCTTCGTCAATGGAATCAGCTTTAAACAACTTATTTCTAAAAAATTTTTCTACTTATTAAAATGCTTGAAAAAAGCTGAGGTAAATTTATGTTATGGCTCATTATGAGTCTTTTTATTCTGGAATTTCGGTGATGTATTTTCATATTCAGTTGAATAAAAAAAAGTTCTACCTTGTAGCTTGTTTTATTTTCGAAATAAATATATTACAAATTCAAAATATTTCGTCGAAAATATCTAGTGAAATTTTTTTTTTCTTTATAAATTTTTTCTACAACTTTACTGAACCAATAATTTTCAAGGCAGCTGTTTCAACTTTGTATTCAACTTCTTCTACTGAATGAACGCTATGAATTGTGCCTTATTTTAAATTCTTTGTTTCTCTTTTGAATGTATCTTGAGCTGTGGAAGCATGGTCCATTATTGTCCTAACAATAACAACAATACCACAAGCAATGACAACAACAAAAAGAATGAGAGGAACGAAAAAAACGACAATGACAACAATGACAACAATGACTGCGATGTCAATGCAAAAATGAAGAAGTAGAAAGAGCGTACCACAGAAAATGGGAAAAGCATAAAATAAAAAATGAAAAATTAAAAATTGAAAATGAAAAATGGAAAATGTAAAAATATTCTTTATGAGATTAAAGCTCGTAAAAGCTGAAAAATGTTTTTTAATTGAAGTAGACCTTCGGGACTTAATAATATTTACTCTTTACATACACATACGCATACACATACACATACACATACACACGTGGACCCCCTTATAATTGCATAATATTTTGGCTTAAAACAATGATCACATTTACACATTTAAGCGAACTTTCCTCTACCTCTTTGGCTCGTCTCACTCTATGTGTGTGCTTATTGATGTGTGTGTGTGTGTGTGTGTGTGCATGTGTATATGTATGTGCTATTGCACTGATTTTATTCGTGATGACCTGATAGTGCTTGAAAATTTTTTGTTATTGTTGATTGTTATATGGAATTGCATCAGCATCACATGGACCTAAACTGAACTGAATTGAACTGAAGTGAACTGAATTGTATTTTGGATTGCAATGAATGATAGAAAATATTCTTACGTTCTCAGCATCGATGAAAGCACATTTAACAAATTGCTGTTTTTCATTTTAGTTTCTATTATTTGCAAAAAATTTGTCTAAATTAAATTTTCTATATTGAAAAATTTTTTTAGATATTTCTGTGTGAAAAGCAATAAAGTTCTGGATTAATATTTTCATTAAAAATTTCATAAAAATTTTTTTTTGGAATGCTTCAAAGATTTTTGCACTTTTTTCATTTATCATCAATCGAACAACAACAAAAACTTTTATTTTCAATGGCGTAAAACACTTTTCCAGTTGAATGATTTTCTTAATAATCATAATTGAGCAATGTCAGATAAAATCGTTATACTCTACTGATGACCTTTCACCTTTAATAAACACATTACAAAATGTCTCAATGTTTGCTTCATGGGCATAATTTTCATGGCAGTTCAAACGCCAGGTTACGATTAATGAAAACTTTTTCCTAGAAATGGTAACCATGAATGATGATTCATAATACCGTTATTACTATGAACCAAAAAGCTCATGTTGTCTCTTCTATAAAGAACGTAATTTTTATTAAAAAAAAAAAACTCAGTCTTCTTAAAACGCCTTAGGCCAAATTGAAGGCTGAAACCCCGATATCTGCATCACTCGAGGAAAAGGAACTCTACTTAGCAGACATGTGCCTTAATAAGCGAAGTACGGAACTAATGTTCTTCGAAACATTTAATGTAAAATGTTTTCATGTTAAGCGTTTCATGTTAAGGTTCCACTTTTTAGACAGCTGAGTATACCAAGTTTTTAATAATATCTCAGAAATTGTTGGCTGCAATTTAAACATTAAAATTAGCTTCAAATTAAGGCATGAGGAGATAAAAAGTGTTTCACATAAGAATTTTAAAGGATTGATAATACTGAAAATGCAGCCTTTTTTATAATTTTTTAGCATTAAGAAGAATTTTTGAAAGGGTTTTTTTTCTACTTGATTTCTGAAGTGAATATTTACTTTTTCTTATAAAGTTTAAGCTTTAATTTAAAAAAAATTATTATACTACTCTATTTGTTGCTCAAATTCAATCTATTTCTACAACTTTGTTATCATTTAACCACAAAAAAAATTATCTATTCATTTAAATATCTCAAGGGTTTGTCCTATTACATGAGACATGTGTTTCATACTTTGCCAAGAAAAATTATGAATAAACACAAAAAAAGCAAAAAAAGCAATAAAAAACTAAAGAAAAAAAAAAGAAAATAAAATTAAACCCTTAAAGGTGTTTAAGTCGTAAATTTATAACTAAACTAAATATCATCTCACCACACGACTAACGAAAGGATAAATTACAAAAAACAGCCCAGTTAGATAAAGAATGAGCCAGAGAAAGTCAAAGAAAGTCAGAGAAAGTCAGAGTTGGCATGAGAAAATGAATGAAAAATGTGAAACTTTTATTTTTGTAATTTATATTTGTGCCTGCATCCATATGCAAGCATGTAAGCATCTATCTAAGTAAAAAAAAAAAAAAAATAGTACATATGTTAAAAATTTCTTCATGGTAAGAATTATAAATAAATATTTGCATAAAAATGGTTGGTATGATGTAAAATGCTAGAAGTATAATGGAGGATGATGTAATTTGCTTCTCTAAAGAGAGAAACTTTTATAAATTATCCTTGAGAGAGATCCTTATTTATGGTTCATGTGCAAATTTTCATTTTATCGCACTAACAACAGATTCAAAATGATATAAGTTCTTTATAATAATATTTTTATTATTATTATTATTGCTTTATGGTTTTTTTATGATTTTTTATTATTATTATTATTATTATTATTATTATTATTATTGTTGTTGTTTTGTTTGTTTGTTTGTTTATTTCTTGCCTTTTTTTTTGTAGGCTGCTGTTGTCTATGTCTGCAGCTAACTTTCCTCTCCATATCATTCTCTTATGCTTATTCTTACCAATAAGAAAATTTTTCATAATTTTTGCTTTTATTTTTTATTTCAAAACAAAATCGAACAAAATAACTCACATACTGTTGAGATAATTCTTTTCACTATATCGTCCTCAATCTTCTTAGGGGTTTGTGATTTTCAAATTTAGTACAAAAAAAACAAGGTTTGAATTGCAAAGGCCAGAATTTCTTTGCTGGAATTGAAATTGATCGTAGAGCTTCCACTGATACAATAAACCATAATTTTGTTACTCCCCTTATGCACCTTTTTTTTAACCTCTCTACTTGATTCTTTTCCTTCAAGTAAACTGCAAAGTTTTTTGCTACATTTGGGGCCCCTTTGCCACTTTTTATAATCATAAGAATATTTATAACAGACAGACATACAAACAAATTTTAGTGAGAGACATAGCTAAATCTATTCGCAATTTTATGATTATCAGAAATAACTTTTGTTGCCAATAATAAGTTCACTTTGGGTACTACCAATCAAATTTTTGAGTGTTGGGCCTTTCTAAAAGAAGGAATTATAAATGAACGAACGATATTGAAAAAATTATTTATAAATAAATAAAACATTTACTGGTTGAAAAGTAATCATAAATTTTGATAATTTCTCTTTCACTTCAATCTCAAAATGTTGAAGTCATGACTTACGATAAGACAGACAAGCCCTTTTAGTGGCTTTCATTCTTGCGGTAATATATTTGTAGTTCCCAAGACTAAAGGTGCTTGCAAAAAACAAATGAAAAATTTTTGATTTACTTCTTAAACAGTTTCATTAACTTTCTTAAACAACGATCGAACGATCGTAAGGGAAAAGCCAATTCCTAAGAGTTCTCTGCTGTCGATTTAATATAAAAAGAAGTAATAAGAAGAATCCAAAGAATAAAGAGATGTGTGAGAAGAAATCATAATGAAAAAAAGTATTTACTTTTCAAAGTGTTCAAATATAAAAATGTTGCACGACAACATTTGAAGACAAAAATAATTTTATTTCTTATTTTTTATGCTTTACAATTTTTATTTGTATTTTTTTTTATTCTTATTACTGCTGCCCTTGTTTTTCTTTTTTCTTTTGTATTTTTTTTTTTTTTTATTTATTTGTTGTAAGAATTCTACCATGATCTTTTTCTAGTGACATACTCTTTCCATTCATTTTCATTGGTTTGCATGAAAATTATTTTTCGCGTGAAAAGTTTTATTGGTGAAATCTGTTTATAGCTTTTGAATTTTAATTAGTTTTCTTCTGCCTCACAGAACCGTACATTTTCTATATACATACAAATAATAGAATGAGAGAGAGAAATAGAGAGAAAGATAGAGATAGATAGAGTTTTGCAATTTTAGTTTTATTTTCATTTATGAATTTTTTTTTTTTGTTTGCACTTTTCCACTTCTCTTTTTTTTTTTTTAAATTGTTTGGTGTATTTTTAATAAAAATATTGTTATACTGAACGATTATACGAAACTTTGGCTACAAAAATAATATGATTAAAATTTTATGTTGTTGATGTGAAATGAAAAATAACAAAAAATACAAAAAAAAAAAAAACAAAAAACAAAAACACGAACATAAGAAAAAAATTAAGCAAAATAACAAAAGAAAAAAAAATTCCATGGGCATTATGGTTTTGGCAGGCACGACAAATTAAACACCTTACACAGTTTTGTATATAAAATTTATAAAAGAGAAATAAAATTTAATGCAAACCTTCTTTTATTGCTTTTTATGGTAGAAGCACAAAACGAAACAATTTTGTAAATTAATTTTACTTTTATAAAAATAAATCTCGCTTTCTTTTGTAAACTTTATTGATTAGAGAATTAAGCGATTTATTGAACAATCCATCTCCAAATTACGCTTAACAAAAAATTATTATTTCAATTGGTAAAGGGACCGCAAAGAAACCACTTCTCTCAAATTGAAGTTTCATTTTACTAGGCGTGGTCGCAAATATGATCTAAGCAAGTTCCCTTTTTTTTTCCTAAAAATTGCTTAAATGCTTATCCAAAACAATTTTACATTTATTACTTTACTAAAAAAAAATTAAATTTCCGAATTTTACAAAAAATTTTTTATAAATAAATTTAGAACGCATTTGTACTGCACAAAACAACTTCTTTTTTAAATACAATACAATTCCTGCTGTAGGGTATAACAACATGCAATCATAATTGAACAATTATACACATAGACACACACACACACACATACATACATACATACATAAAAATATGAACAATTTTCAATAGTTTAATAAAAGTCTTAAATTATTATTTTGAAAAAATCAAATAACGTTATTTTGGCCACTTATACTACACATAGATATTCAGATCTAATTGACCATTTTTTTTTTTGGTTTGTTTGTCATATAATCGGTTTATAATATTTCTAATTTTATTATAAAAAATTCTATTTAATTCAATGCAATTTGATTAAGGCCTTAGCAAAAGAAACATTAAAAAAAAAACTTGATTCAAAACATTTCAATTTGCTGGCAAATTTCTATAAAATGTTTCAATTTATTTTGTTATATAAAACAATTTGAAAAATCGCATCGAATACATTAATTCTTAAATTTATTTATCAATTGGTGGAAATTTAAAAAAAAATTTCATAAAGGAAACTTTTTGAAACCAAAATCGAAACAGTTCATTTTTACAACTTTCCTTTATAAAAAAAATGCTTACAAAGCACTTGATTTAAGCAAAATCGATTAGAAATTTTTTATAGAATGGACTTATAAATTTGTAGAAAATTTTTGAAAAATTGTAGAAATTTTTTTTTTTTTTACATAACTTCTTTTAGAACAAGCCCATCATAAATGGGGATATTTTTGAAAAAGAATACTTTTTCTAATTTTTACATTTGATTTTTTCATTTTTAAATTAAACAAAATTTATCGAATTGACTAATTTATAAAAGATTCATTATACATTTCAAATATTTTCCTATTTAA
The DNA here is from genome assembly GCA_023089585.1 of Melophagus ovinus. Classification (NCBI taxonomy): domain Eukaryota; kingdom Metazoa; phylum Arthropoda; class Insecta; order Diptera; family Hippoboscidae; genus Melophagus; species Melophagus ovinus. Next base: position 139,256 of record JAKKIB010000253.1, read on the forward strand.
AGATTTTGTTTTATTAAGAAAATTTTTAATTAAACGATCAATTTCAATGGACTTAAATTGTGTAAAAGACGCCTCCAGCAGTTATAAAATTTTTTACCAGCTCATTGCAGTCTTCTTGAAGTTAATCATTTAATTATTTTGTTGCGTTGTGGAATCTAAAAATTTATAAACGAATTTTGAAAAAAAAAATTTTTTATTCATCACTCTTTGAAGTAAATTTAAAGAAATGGGGAAATTTTCGATTATTGATTGGAATAATTAAAAATTATAAAAAAATTTTTCTCCTAAAGCTAAAATAAATCTTAATTTATAAAGCTTTAAAGATCTTTTTGCTTGACAATAGATCTAATCCCATGAAATGTTATAGAAACTTTGAAGTTAGTAGAATGCAGAAAATTAATTTCTTGGTCGTTACTTTGAACTAAATCAATTCTTGGGCTCAACTTACTAAGCTACTAATCAAAGTCCTTTGAGAGTTACACAATCAAATTATCGAATTATCGGATTTATTATTTATATTTCGTGAAGGCTGTTGCACTTTTGCCCAGTTACGTCATGCGTCTACATTAAGCCAATATTAATAGACTTATAAAAGTAAACAAGTTTCTTTAGAATAAAATGAGTAACAGGAATTTCGGATAGGCCCTACCCTGCTTAGACTTGAGGGTAATAGACAATTAGAACATATTGAAGTAGCTGCATACTTTAAAGACCTCAGTAAGCACTATAAATTTATTTATTAAAAAAGATCATGACCTTATAAAAAATTTAAAATCATCCAAATTAATTGAAGAAATATATAAAACTTAATATTCAGCGGTTCAAATATGAATAAAATTTTTCAAATTTTTTCAAAATTTCAAACTTTTTCAAACACTTCTAACTTTCTATCAAAAATTCAAATGTATAAAATTTAATAAGATTTTTTTAAAAATATTTTTTAAGTTTCTTTTTTTGGGAATTGTACTTTATCTGTGTAGCAGAATTCGATCGATATGATATGAACATTTTAATATACTGAAATACATTAAAATTCATTTAAAGTGCTGCCAAACCCTAAAAGTCATATGTTGACCAGGCCATTACAAGTTTCATATTAGGCCGAAGGCTCTGCATAAATAACGACTGAATTTATTTTCAAGTGATAATTTTTGTTTGTACATTGCTGCTACATATTTATTGTTGTTATTGTTATTATTATTGTTGTTGTTGTTAGTGTTTGTTTATTGTTGTTACTGATTCATGGTAAATGTTTACAATTTTCATTAACATTGTAATAAGTTTGACTTTTATTTGATTTCGCTGGGTTTTTGTTGTTTGGTCGGTTTGGTTTGGTTTGCCTTTTTTTTTTTGAGTGTAAATTCATTTGCAACATTTCAAAATCATTTCATCATTGTCCTTCCTTATTTTTTCCCTTTTATCTCTTTTTATTTTATAATTATGGGAATTTTACTTTTTATTTATATAAAATAATTTTTAATTTTTAACTTTTATTTTTAATTTTTAATTTTTAATGTTGATGTCTGCTCGTACTTTATGAGATTTCATTATTTATGTGATTGTTACAATTTAAAGATAAAGTCTGGTCTATGTTTATTATTTTAATGATATTTTTTTTTCTCATAAAATTGTGATGCCGTTCAAAGTCAGACGATTCATTTCAAAATGAATGAGAATGGAATGATCGATTATCAAAAAATCAAACGCATTGCGTTTTGTAATTATTTTTTTTTATTGTTAGTGATTTGATGATTATCATTATTTTTATAGCGTTTGCTCTTAGTTCTATTTTTATTATTATTGAAATATGTTTTACATCAAATCGCTACCGCTTTTTTTTGTTGTTTTAATTTTGCTCTCTTTTTTATTTTCATTTTGTTTTGTTTTTTTTGAAGGAGATGACCATTTTCATTAAGTGTTGTCATTTAAGCGACATATATATATATATATATATATATATATATATATATATATATATATATATGTGTGTGTGTGTGTGTGTGTGTGTGTGTGTGTGTGTGTGTGTGTGTACACATCATGGGCTAAGAGCAGAAATGTGACCATAAAATGTTTTGTTGTTGTTTCTGTTGTTGTTGTTGTTGTTGTTGTTATTATTATTATTATTATTATTGTTTCTGTTGTTGTTGTCATAATTGTTGTTGTTGTTTTATTATTATTATTATTATTATTATTATTATTATTATTATTATTATTATTATTATTATTATTATTATTATTATTATTATTATTATTGTTGTTGTTGTTGTTGTTAGCAATTTTGCTTTACCGCAAAATACAAAAATACAAATGTAATTTATTTGTCAACGATTTGTTAACAATAAATCAGACAATCACAAAAATCTTGTCATGTGCGTTTCTCTTTTATTCATTTTTCTTTTTTTTTTTTTTTTGAGTTCGATAGTTTTTGTTTTTTTTTTTTGCAAAATGTTTATAATTTAAATTGTACGATGCAGCGGCATAAGTACATAAGTAAAAATATATAAAATAATTATATTTGGGTATGTAAAAATTTTTAAATACCCACCACTGTAAAGCATTTACAAAAATAAGAACATTGAACATTTTTAAACTTTTACAGGTTTCGGAAGAGTGTCAGGGCCAAAGTTACACATTCGTTTTCCAAACATTGACAAAAATAATAAGGAAAGGGAGGAGGAAAGAAAAGAATTAAAGCGAGTTTAGGTCGGTGGTAGAACAAGCGTAAACAGTCAGACGAGCATAGGCCAGCACTAGAAGAAAAGCAACAGAAGAAAAACAAGCGGAGAAATTATAATAAAATTTATAATAAACAAGAAGAAAAGAAGAAAGAACAAGAGAGAAAAAGAAGCATTGCACTGGAGCACCCAGGGATGGACAAGCTGCCCTAGCAAAAAGTTTATAAGAGAAAATATTTTTTACAAGATGAATGAGAATAATTAAAATAGACTCAGTTGTGTTTGTAATTTAGGCGTACACTAGCAACAGATTTACACAATTTTTTTGATAACAAATTGTTTTGCAAAAATTTGCAATATTTTTGAAAAATTTCATTTTAATATCACACTTTTGTTTGGTCATTTAGAACATTTAAAACAGAGAGTTAGATAAATAAACAACTGGACAGACTTCAATAGATCAATGTAAACTTTGGACAGCTTAATCAGAAAATTCTGGAAGAACCCCAACACTTTCGACAAATCGAATACAAATTTAATTTGTGATTTTAAATGATAAAAATTCAATGGAATAACAACAACAACAACAACAACAACAACAACAACAGCAGCAGCAGCAGCAGCAGCAGCAGCAATAGCAACAACAAAAATAATGACAACATTCATGAAATGGTATGGCAGGACAACAACAACATCCCATACACGCTCATATGCTTATGCACTTATATATATTTTATATAAATAAAAAGCATAAAATTTACGAGCTTGTAACCTGTTTCTTTAATTGCACATTTGCAAACAAATAAACCAAAAAAAAAAATTATAAATAATTAAACAAAAAAAATTTAAATGTAAAGAAAATAAATAAAAAATAAATAAAAATGCTTTGCCATGAAAGTGATAACAGTAACAGTAACAATAACAACAATTAATAACATTATATTACATGCACACACATACACACACACACACACACACACATGCACACACGCAAAATTGTCATTATTATTTTGCGGATTTTAATTGAATTGATCAATATTGAGTTTGCGGCATTAGGTAATGCACACGCACACGCACACGCACACGCATACACACACACACACGCATACACACACCATTAATTAACCCGGACATTGCATTTTTCTTTAGAAGATTTTACTTAATTTTCCCACTTTTTTTGTGCAGGCTTTCATAACATTTGAAAGAATTTCCCACACTTTTTCAAAATCAACGATTCAAAATTATAACTAAAATTTGCTTATTTGCTTCTATCATCATTCTTTCCGTCTGTCCTTTAAGATAAACACTTTCAAAATATTTGACAATTGAATGTGATTTGACTCAAAATAGAAACAATTTTGACAAGTGTTACAAGCGTAGCGGTTCCATCAACATGAAGCATTCGATTTTGAATAAAAACGATGTAAATGTAATTTTTCGTTACACGAAAGTTATGCGTAAAATTTAAAAAGATTTGAGCCAAATCGATTCCATTTAAGAAGCTTTACAAATCTCATTTTTCATGTTTTGTAAATTTTTTTTTTAACTGCTGATCTAACTAAACATTTTTTGAAAGTTAATTAAAAATTATAATTTTATCTATCGGTCCATTCGTCCCCATAAAGATTATTTAAATTTTATCAAATTGATAAAAAAATTTTTTTTTGTGGTGGAGAACTAACTTGAAGTTTTACATTTTGAAAAAATCTATAAAATTAGATTATTTTTTCAATCCATTATTCAAAATCTTCTTTTTTAAATAAGTTTTCTATGTGAAATTTTATTCATAAACAAGCACAAACATGATTTTTCTGATAACTTTTAAATTATGTGCCAAATTTTAGACCAGACCGGTTACTTTTTCTAAGATCCCCTTCTTTAAATATGAAATGTTTTTTTTTTAAATTATTTTGTACTCTATTTACATTTCTTAAATTTTTTTAATACTGAACTGAAATTAACAAATGTCGGGTATTTAATGATCGGCCATGAATAATTCAAGCATTTCTAGTTGGCGTTTTCTAAGCGCCACTTACTATTAAAAATTTTTACTTAATTTATTTGGCTTATGTCAATTTTTTTTTCTCTTCTTCTTCTACTTCATATTTCACTGGCTTCTCCTTTTTTTTTAATGGCAAAAAAATTATCTTTAACTGTCACTTTTTGACCCTGTCACATCTGTTTCTATCACTATTAAAATTGAATAAATATTTTATCAAAACATGAATCGAAGTAAATCTAATAACAAAACCAAGTTAAAATTTAAATTTCTTAAAAAAGGTATCTAAAATTTGGAAAACTTTTCATTAATCTAAAATTGTAGAATATTTTCCAAAAAAAAAAAAAAGCAACCAGAATGATGGTTAAACTTTCGATCATAAGCAGTTTTTTCAAATTATTTAAATGCAGCTCGTTATAAAGTTTGGTTAGAAAAATAAGCAAAAAAAAAATTTTCATTAATCGAAAAAGATCAATAACGCTTGAATAAAATGCGTCTCCAGCTAAGAAAAACGAGTTTACTTGGCACAAATCATCAATCAAAGGCATCACATAAAAATAAGCTTAAGTAAATAAAGTGTATTTTGCACCCTACATACATTTACATACATTTTTTTAGAGTTTTTCTTTCATTATCCCACCAAAGACTTCTGCTTTGGCTGAGCACATTTAATAAAACCTTCTGAAATGGATGAATTTTTATTCCATTTTTTTTTTATTTTGTGGTTTCTTTTAGTTTACTTTTTGAATAATTTACATTTGTACAACACACACACACACACACACACACACACACACAAACATATTCGCTGATGTTACACTTTCAAATTATTTTATTTTGTTAATTCAGCGGCTTTTTTTCCAATCCACATTTCTTTTTCTTTTATTAATTTCTATAAATAAAAATAAATTGAGTTGTTAGAAAATTTTTTTCTGTTCGTTACTAATTGACGCGTTTACATATAAAAAAAAATTTTTTTTGTATCCCATTTCAAAGCATTTTGTATCTATTTGAAGATGAGCATCAACATAAATGGAGAAATACTGAGAATAAAAAAAAAAAAGGAAAGGAAAGAAGGAACAACCAAAAACCAGTAAAAGACGAAAGAAAAAGATCAGATGATGGCGGCATACTATTTTTAGCTCATTTCAATTTAATCTAACTAAAAATTGTATAGATTTTTCGATTTAGAGGAATGTTGAGAAAATGATGGTGAGAAAAAGAGATAAATAGAAAATGAAGACTGCAAAGAAGGCAGAAAAAAAATAAATGAAAAAAAATGGAAAAGTTTGAAAATTTTATGTTTTGTTAATTCTCCAATTGTGACAGTAACAATAACAACACAACAATAACAATAACAGCACAACTACAATAATAAAATGTAAAAAATATTCAAGAACGAAAAAACAAAAAGAGATTGTCTGAGAAATCTTAAAGCAAACACAACACAACAACAAAACAGCAAAAGATTGAAAGGCAGATTGAAAGATCGACAAACGAAATGCAAGTTCAAAGGCAGGCACATCGAATGTTGCATTGAGAGTGCTACAATAAAACTATTGATATAATGATAATATTGACAACAACAATAATAACAATAACAACAATAATAATAATAACAATAACAACAATAACAAATCCTGAGTTGAGTTATAAATAAATGAAATAGAAAGATTTTTGAGGACAACAATTTCAGTTGTCGTTCGTTGTTGTTGCAATGTTAATGCTAATGTTGCTACAAATGCAACAACATAATGCATGTGCGTGTTGGTGTAATCGTGTGCACAAATCACGAAATTTTTGTTTGTGTTTTGTTTCTTAAATAACAATTTTCTAAGAAACAAAAAAAAAGGGCAAAAAACTACAAAGAGATCCGGATTTAAAAAATGGAAAAAAAAATGAGTAGAAAAATTTGTTGAGATTTCTTTTTTTGTCTTTTTACATTCATTGAAAATGTTTCAAATAGGAAAAGTGACAACAACAACTACAACAACAACCAATTATTAACAATAACAATGACAACAACAGCAATGAATTGAAAATGGAAAATCGAAATGTTGCCGCCAGCGAGCGTTAGCACTGAACGTAAACAGAAAAATGTGACAAAGCAAAAAAAGCAAGGAGAAGTTAAGAAATACAAAATTGTAAACAGTGATAAGTACACAAAATGTCTAAGTAATGTGTGTAGGTGTGTGTGTTAGGCTACAGTAATAAAAATGATTCCAAAAAAAACTCAAAAAAAAAATCAAAAAAAAGGAAAAGAAGCGAAATGTAAAATGTAAACAAGAATTGTTAAAATCACTGCTCAAGTAAGCATAACAACAACAATAACAATAACAATAACAACAACAACAACAATATCAACAGAAAACAAGGAAATCAATGGATTTTGAAAAAAAAAACTAAAAATGAGAACATAAGAGGCCATTTACAATTGTCACACACCACCACACACGCACACACATATATGCACATAAAACGCATTTATAACAAACAAACCAAACAAATGCTGTTGCTGTTCATTTTTACATCTAACGCTTACAACTTACAACACTAAACAATAAACTAAATGAACAATGGCGGTAGGTAACAACAAAAAAAGGTGTTGCATTGTTTTGAATTGTTGTTATTGTTATCATTGCAATAATGGCAACGATGATGATGCTGCTCTCTAAAAACATATTAGACAAACTCCGTTTCAATGGATGAAGACAAAAAAAAAAGTTCTAAAAAAAACAAAAAAATAACTGAACACCACAAGAATTGAAAAAGGCAATTTTTTGATAAATTTTAAAATCTTAACCACAATTAATGCAGCACTATTTTGCAGCGCTATTTTTTAGCTTTGGACAATTCAATTCAATTAAGAAAAAGTGTCCATGTAGAATGAGAATTCTGTTGTATTTTAAAACACTAATCAACTTTGAACTTTCGCAATTGGATTTTCTAAGGCACTGCGGAATATTTACAAAAAGACTCAAGATGTCTAATTAAATGGGAAATGAAATGGGAATTGCAGGTTCTTCGGTCTCAAGGGGTAACATAAAGTTTAAAAGTTTCTGTTTTAGATACAACTGGAAAGTTATTGTTTTGTGGCCAAGAGAAATGAAATTATGGATAATTAAATTCCTGTCAATTGTCTCCACTGTCCACTCTCCACTCTCCACTCTCCACTTTCGTTTAATTTTAGTTTCATCCTCTTCATCTTCTTCTATTTATTCTATTTTGCTTTTTGCCACGTCACGTGTGAATCTTTTTACGTGAACTTTGAAATTTTGATAACTCAGCGTATTGAAAGTGACATGAATAAAATGAACGTTTTACTTTTCATTTCATTGTTTCGCATGTAAACGCTGGCATTGCATAATAATAAATGTTTGCTAAAATGAAATTCTCGAGACATTGTCATGTTTTCTATATTCAATAGAAAAATTCAACTAACAAAATATGGAAATAAATCAATAAAAAAAGGGGAAATATTTTTTCACAGTGAATCAAAATGATTGTTTATAATTTAATTTAAAAAAAAAGAAATGTACTTAAACTTTAGAATATTAATTCATAAATCATGGTTTGTTATGATATTATTTATTTATTAAGCCTTAATTAGACTTCAGCCAGTTTAAACGATCGATGGTTATAAAAGTTAATTCTGAATATCAAATGTTTTTTTGTTGTTTTACTTTTTAAATGGATTAACTAGATGCAGTATAGTTCTTGATCACTTATTATGGCAAATTGTGATTAATTTAAATGGCAATAATAACAACAACAACAATAAAAATAAGACGATTTAAAATTTTTGAAATGCTTAAAATTGATTTATTGATTTCTCTTTTTCTCTTTCTTCAATCTCTTTATACAAATTCTCTCCGTCAGACTTTTCTCTTCTTCCTCTTTCACAGAGCATTTCAAGAACAGTTATTCCTAACATGTTAAAGCATGTACTTATGCATTCAAAGCATTGAATATAAATTCAAAAAAAAAAAACAGAGTCAAATTTAAAGAGAGACTAAATTTTATAGAAAAAGAATAACAAATACCAGACGAGATACAACGATAGTAAAAACAAACAATAAGAATTGAATAAATAAAATAAAGCAACAATGCAAAGACATGCAAAAATAAAAAAAATAGAGTGAAAAACTTTAAAAAGCAACGAACAGAATAGTAAAGAAAAAAACGAAAAGAAAATTTCCATCATTTGTAAATGTTTGCATAAAAAAGTTTCTATTTATTTTAACTGTACTTTTTTGCTGTCATTTTTATTTTTTTATTTTTTATTTTTTTCTAGTTAGTTTTTTTTTTTGCTTAGTAAGCCTTTACATTGAAGTCAACTTTAACATTAAACTTTGCAAGACATATCAAAACGATAACGGTGACACAAATACACAAACAAAAACACACACTCACTCACTCACACACTCACTCACTCACACACTCACTCACACACACACACTCACACACACACACACACACACACACACACACACACACACACATATACATATATATATATATATATATATATATATATATATATATATATATATATATATATATATATATATATATATATACATACATATATACATACATACATACATACATACATATAAATTTATATAAATTTTTATTTATTTTTCTATGATATAAAATACAATGAAATTTTGTAAAGTTCGCCTTGATTCCAAAAAAAAAAAAACAAGAAAAATGAGGAAAGCAAATGAGCAAAAAGAGCAAAATGAAACATACAAAAGTAAATACATTTTATCTAATAGACTTTGACATGCAGTTTGCTTGTTCTTTTTTTTTTTGTTTCTTATTTTAGTTATTAAAAAGCTGCAACATTCATTTTCGTTTCAGGGTACTAAGTTTCTGCAAATGTTTGTAACATTTTTAAGAATTTTAGTTAGAGCCATATTTTATAATTGATTTTTGAATCACTTCTTTATTGAATTTAAGTTTTTTTGTTATGGACGGACATCTCATGATAACATTTAAAAAAAAAGTTACACTTTAGAATTTTAAATAAATTTTAATGAAATTTGATAGATGAAAGTTTCCAAACCCAACTGAAATTGTTAAAAAACTACCAATATTTACGATTATTTTCTATATAACGCTTTGTTTTAAAAAGAGATATTTGGATGAAAAACGTTTGCAAAATTGCATATTTTTTTAATGAAAGTTAACTCGGAGTTATTTTTTTACCTAAATCGAATTTTTCAAATCGATTTTTTATTTTACAAAATTACACTTTTTTACTAAGTTATTTTTTAATTCAGTTTCTTGACTTCTGATATTGTTTGAGAGAGGTGGTTACTTTAAAGTCAGCTCTGACTGAGTAAAGCATTTTTACTGGCTGCTTTTTTTTTCTTTATCCATTTTATTTAATTTTATTTTATTTTTGTTTTTCTTTTTTTGTTGTCAAAGTTTTTGCTAAAATGTACATTCATTTTCATAAAAGTGATGTTTTGGTGTTAAGCTAAAAGCCAACAGCTACCAGCTATCAACTATCAAGTACCCGATGCCAGTTGCCAGTTGCCAGTTGCCATATGCCAGATGCTAATTTTCTTCGTTACTTTGTTCAGTTTAGTTTATTTAAGTTTACTTTTTTAATTCTACAAAAAAAATATATGACTGATATTAATCTAATGGCAAAACATAAAACACAAAAGTCGAAATAACAATTGGCAAAAAATGAAGACAAAAGAAAGAAAGAAAGAAAGAAAAGAAAGAAAAATGAGCGACAATGACGGCAACAATGACGACCGAATGACAAAAATTCATGAAAAATCTGATAAGCGAAAGCTTTATGGTTTTACCTAAATGCCAACATACACATACACATACACACACACACACACACACAGATTTCGTTTTACTTTTCTTCGTCTAAAAGTTCCGTTACCAGTTTTGGTCTATTTACTCATGCTACTGTTTCACACGTTGCTTTTTAATGCTAGTTCAAATTTTCTAATATTTGAATTTTCTAACGATTCGTTCGGTCACGGCATGTTTGTGCATGTTTGTCATTTGATAAAATGTTATCAATAAAATTTTATTATAGAAATTAAATTGTACGAAGGTAATAATCACAAATGTCCAAAAAAATTGGCAGCCTAACCACTAAAGAGAGAGAGGGAGAGAGAGAGAGAGAGATAGAGAGAGTGAAAGAGTTGAAAAGAGAGAGAAAATGTGAGGGAGGGTTATAGAAGATTTTCTAACAAAAAAATATTTTTTGCTAAAATGTTTAGCAACACCCACACACACACACAGACGCACACACACATAGCAATACATAGCAATTTCATTGAAGTGGCCTTTTTTTTTTTAAATTAAATCCCTTAAAAACAATTAACATTAATAATTCCAAAAATTCACATTTTTAGATCCCTTTCTCTTCCTCAGCCCTCTCACTCATTCTCTCTCTCTCTCTCTCTCTCTCTCTTTATTGGTTCCTTCTTAATGGTCACCTTTTTATCTCCTTTTTAGAATGAACTGTTTTTTAAACATCATAAATTTTGAGTGGAAGACAAAAAAGAAGAAGTAAAATATCTCTGCTTGAAGCATAATTTTTCTTCAAGGTAAAATACTAATAATAGTTCTCTTCTTCTTCTTCTTCTTCTTCTTCTTAATTTGATACAATTATCATTTTTTAAAGGCGAACCGAAACAATCGAAACTCTTCAATTTCTCTACTTCAACTAATTCAAATAAAAATCATAAAAATTATGATTTTTGAAGGTTACAGTGATGGACGAACAGACATGCAGACAAACAGGGATATAAATAAATAGACACATGTAAAAAGTCATGAATAATAATAAGCGTGACATGTACGAATTGTTAAAAAATTAAATATCAAAAAAGCAAAAAAAAAGTTATTCCATAAAAATTGACAAATAGCGCAGCAGTAACCTTGAAAAAAAATCAAGCAACATAAAATAAGGAAATTTCCTTTTTTTCTTTCATTTTTCATTTTTCCAAATACAAATCCAAGAAATCAATAAATCAATATAAAAAAATAAGCAATTTTAATGGACTAAAATTATTTCATGAGATAAAAAATAAAAATTAGTAAAAAAAATCACAAGAAGAGCAAAAATGACTTAAAGCGAAAAATGGCAACAATGCAAAATGTTAATTTTTCAAAGAAGTGAAGATTGAAAACAGAAAGTAACAGTAAAAGCGAAAAAAAATGACAAAACAAAGCGAATAAAAAAATAAAAATAAGACCAAGATGACGAAGAAGAAATAACAAAAAAAGGCAAAGCAAAAAGACAACAAAGAAACAAAAGAAAATATATGAAGAAGAAGAAGAAGAAGAGCAATATCAGTACTTAACATTTATTGTTGAATTTCGTGCATTTAGTGATATTTACGACATTTTCCTGTTGAAATGAGCAGAATTATCGTGGCCGCCTGGACGCATCCCATTTGGGAGCTCACGAAAACCTTGTCATGATTCTATCTTTTATTTATACCTTATACATATAAAATGATATGTAATAATAACAACAATAACATAAATAATAATAATGATGGTAAAAGCGCTCCGCAGCAACAGAAAAATTCTGCGCTCACTTTAAGTTTAAGTAAAAAAAATCCATGAAACAAACAAGCTAAAACAAATATATTTGCAAATGTTAAGTAACAAAGCAAATAACAAACAAACACAATAACAACAAGAACTAGCAATGCCAAAAAAAAAAAAGAAGCAGCAACAGCAGCAACAAAAAAGAAACGTCTGATAGTTCACCAGAAACCTACAAAGAACAAAAAAAGGAAAAAGCGCACAATGCAAAACAAAACAAAACGAAAATAAAAACAAAAATTCAGAATAAAGCAACATGAAACAATAACAATAACAATAACAAAATCTGCAACAATTACAAAAACTACAATAAAAACAAGAACGTCATAAAAAAAGAAAAAGAAAAGGCAAAAAAGAAGGAGAAGAAGAAAGGAAAAAGAGCAGAAGAAGCATAAGAATCTTTAGTAGAAGACGAAGAAGAAGAAGAAGAAGAAGAAGTGGCATCCAAATACTTGAACACCGAAATATGCATTTGCACAAAAAAGTAGGAAGCAGCAAGATTCATGGACAAAGCGCGAACTCGAACAAGAAAAGACCACGCTAATTTCCCTAAAAAAGGAGCGTTAAATAACAACAAACCGCACTCACACAAAAAAATTTAAAGTTGATGCTGGAGAATTTGGCAACAGAAAGAACAGATCGTTTCAGTTGGTACAAAAATTCATTTCATTTCATTTCACTTCAATTTAGTTTGAGTTCCAAAAAAAAAAAAAAAATTAAAATAACAAAAACAAACATAAGTTGCACGACCTCTTCATCATCATCTTTGTCTTCATCTTTATCTTCATCTTCATCTTTATGTATTTGATGTTCTTGTTGTTGTTATTATTGTTACTTTCTTCTTCTTGTTTTGCTCCTTGCTGCTTCCACGTCTAATTCTTCATCAGAACTTTGTTTCCAATTTTTTCTATTATCTAACTCTTTCTTTCTGTTTTGTTTTTCTTTTGGCTTTAAAAAACAAAAACTCAAAAAAAACTCTACAGAAATTGTGAGTGTTGTTGAGTTGTTTGTACGCCTATGTATATGTATGTGTGTGTATCTTATTCCTTCTTCTGATATGAAAAATTATGCGGAACAGAGTTTTTTTCGTCGTCTGTTCAAATGTTACATTCATTTTTCATTATTTCGATGGAAAAGTTTTAAATTGCTACGAGTTGTTGTTTGTTGTTGTTGTTGTTGTTGTTGTTGTTGTTTGTTTGTTTGTTTGTTTGTTGCCGCATTGTTGCATGAATAAATGAATTTATTAAAGAATAATTATTTTGATTAGTGAGAGATGTTGATTTTAAAAACAAAAACCCCCAAATCTTTTCTAAAAAATTATTTATATTTGTTTGTATTTATTTCTAAACCTTTTCGACTTTCGCCTTTTGAAGCAAACAAATATTTCATTTTCTCTAAAAATAAAAAAAAATATTTTAAAAAATTTCTCTAAAGTTTTAATATTCGCTTGTTTAATGTTTGTACAGTTTTTTTTTTAATTCAGATTTTTACAAAAACTTTTAACTGAGATGAATTATTGAACTCGCGATATAAATTGTTTACAGAATGAAATTTAAGCTCAACTAATCATTTGTGGCAAATATCGATCAAAACATCAAATCCAACCAAACTTGAACTATTTACCTTTTAAGAGGGTTCCTCGGGCTTTACTTTATCTAAATATTTTATAATTTCTTTGAATTTTAATTTTATTCTTTTTTTAATTTATTTTAAGTCTATTTTAAGTGTTTTCTCTTCTTGTAGATTTGTCCTTCATTTTTTAATTTTGAAATTATGCCTTCTAAATTCTGTCGGCTATTTTCTATTGCATTGAACGAATACATCCATAATTTAGGAAAGACAAACCGACGGAATTTCTTCATGCATTAAATAATCTTAGAACAACAATAATGAAAACAATAACAAAAGAACGCAATGCAAAATGATGTCACAAAAACAAATACTGAAAAAAAAATACTAAAAAAGAGCATCATTCATCTTTATTGTAAACGGAAAAAAACGTACTAAATTTCTGTAAATTGACTTGAGCTATCCATAAAGTAAGAAAAAATTATTGAATTGAGCAAACAAAAAAAATATACACATTTGTGCGCAACAATAATGTGTGGCAATAATAAACAATTCAGAGCAGCCATTAAAATCAAAGAAAAGTCAAATAAATGTAAAAACATAAAAATCATATGTTTGAGTATTTTCTTACTCTTAGAGCTGTGAGAGAGCAAAAATATTATAAAATGCCCATACACGTACTTTAATAAACATTTAGCAAACGAAATGTGAGCGAAAGTGAGCATATAATCGAGTACGATTAAGTACAATTGTTGCTTTAATTGAAACAACTTTAGACAGAGAGAAAGGCTGAAAGAGAGAAAGATAGATATGGAGTAGTAGAGTGAGAGCAAAAGAATTTTCCAAAGACAAGTTACTCTCATCGAAAAGCCATTAAATGAGAATTTTATTTTGTATAATGAAAGTACGAATTGTGCGGACATATACTGTGTGCGTATGAATGTAGCTAAACGACTTGTGAGAATTGTACATGCCATTGCTTAACATGCCATTGCAGAATGATACAACCATACGATGCCATAGCTGCTAATTGTAATTGCTTGTACGTTTGTTTGTATTGTATTTGCGTTGGGTGTGTGTGGTATTGTGTGCGTATATTACTCATATGAATAATGGCGATTGTTGGAAGACAAATGTAACCCAACCTCTTAATAGTGTTTGTTTTTGTTATTGCTATTTGAATTTCTCTAGATGGCTTTTATTGCTCTTTGTTGAGCAATTGCCGTTTGTTTTTTTTTTGTTTTGTTTTATATCGACTGCATAAGTACTCATTCATCTCTTTTGTGAGTGTGTGTGTATTTGTGTTTACGTGTTTATTATACTGTAGATACAATACAATTGAAATGAGTAACTGCAGTGACAAAAGGCCATTACTTATGTTGAATGTTAGATGTAAAATGATACTGCAGAACAAAAAACAAAAAAACTATGCTCTATGTATATATAGAAGAATTTAAGAAAAGTAGCTGCAACAGTTGCATTATTTTTATTTTCATTCTCAATCACAATTTCGTTGTTTTTTTGTCTCTTTCCATTTTATGGTTTTGGTTTGCAAATAAATTTTAAAATTTTACAAGAGAACAAAATCAAAAATAGCAGAAAAAATTTGAAATTTTACGAAAATAGGAAGAATTTGTAACAAAACATTAAAAATTTAATACAACAACAACTGAAGCAGACGCAATTTAAGTAAAAATGTAAAAAGTATTAAATAACGGCACATATGTATTCGTATTTGTAAGTACTTATGGAAACAAAGTTTTGGGAGGATGATGTGTAAAAAAAAAACAAATAAAATGAAATTCGTAAGCGACGGGACTTTAATGCTTAGAATTTAGTGTGAGGGCTGCTTAACCGATTATTGTAGCAGATGTAAAGCCAACAAAAATAAAACTACTTTTTATGACAGACAGAAAGGTGACTTGAATGATTTGTTTTTTCATACATTTGACTGGATCCATCATCGTGAGTAAAATTTAAATTAACATTACCACCACCATCACAGAAGTGAAAGAAGAAGAAGAAGAAGAAGAGATCTTTTAAAATAAAACATTCAAAATAATTAATAATCTCAATGCTTGTTTCATAAGTATTTGTAAGATAAATATTAGAAGTTTCTTAAATATTTATAAAACATGGATGTTTATTTTGAGTTTATTGCTAATTTTAAACAAGTGCTTAGATTAATATATAGGCAAAAGAACATTTTACTTATAAATAATTTGATATATGTGACTACCTTACCTTATAATAAATGAACGAAATTATGCTTTATCATAATTTATGTAGAGACCATGTAATAATAAAAGATATTTGATAAAATTTATAAATAAGTGCAGCCATTTGACTTTGTTTATAAACATCAATTAATATTCCTCAAATGTTTCTAATATAAGACCTTTCATATTAGAAAATGTTTAGAAACATATAAATGATTCTATCATTAGTAACATTTTGATCAGATATACATTTAAATTATTTCATTATGTATAGAAAGACATTTCTAATGTAAATAAACGTACACTATCATAGCGTTAGCAACATTCTAAATAGCAACATTTTGATAGGCAACACACTCAAATTATTTGATTATTTATATTAAACATTTTGCTAGTAGTAAACACACAACAAGTTGTCCATTAAGAGAGAATAATGAAAGCAAAACAAAGTTAAACAACAAAGCAAACAAAACAACGAGTGTAGATTTATGGCGAAGTTTGTGTACAACCATTGTACACACACACATTTGCACATAAAATAAGTGAATGCACAAATTTATTTGGTTGAAGATGAATTACTTGTGTTGAGTTGAGTGCGGCGAATTTATTTACGAGCCATATTTTTTATTATTTGCCATATTTTTTATTGCATACACACACATATATATATAAATATATATTTTTTTTCCATGAAGTAAAAGAGAAAGAGAACAATAGATACATTTAAGTAGAGTGCATTTTATAACTGACTCATTCATTCGCATGCATTTAAATCGCATAACTCGCATTGAAGACGAATTACATATAAAAGTCGGTTCTTAACATACAAACAGACAAACAATCAAATAATCAAGTTTTATATTTATTAATCTATAGTAAATTTTTTTCCACATTTTCCCGAAATTGTGTAAAAAATTATGTGAAGAAACGGAATTTTTAAATTTCACTACAAATTTTTGTTTCTATTGTACTTTTATATCTGTGTCTGTGTGTGTGTGCGAGTATGTTACGTAGGTTTGTTTGAAAAAAATTTTTCTTTTTAAATTATTTATTTCATTGTTGTATTGATTTGAAGTGTATAGCAAGAAAAATATCGATTCAAATTTGTAAACCACAAAAAAAGAAAAAAATGTTTACCATTCATTACGAAAGTTACATAGAAGTATAAGATGAAAAATTTTTTACAAGAAAAAGAAAAAGAATTGTGAGCGCTTATGGATAAACATAACAACAAAATTAATATCAAATTGAAAATGAAAATGTAAAGGAAGAAAAGTAAAAGCGCTAAAAGGAAAATCAATGCCGACGCTATAACGGTAAAAGATGTTGCGTTTAATTTTTCTTTTTTGTTTCACGTTGATTTTGTGTTTCTTATTTTTAGATTTATTTACAATTTTTTTTCTTTAAAAAGATACTCTGACTTTTTCTCTCTCACTTTCTTTCTCTCTTAGCTAGCTCTGTCTTTTTGGCTTCTTTTCACATGTAATTTTTTAAAGTATCACTTCAGCCATAAAATATTCCAGAAATAAATATTTTCATAGCTCGTAAAACAATTTTATGATAAATTTTTTATTTTTAAATTTTTTTAGTTCTTTTTTGCTTTTTGTTTCGTCATTATTTAAGTGAATCAAATGAATTTGCTTTTATGTATATTTATAAAATTTTTTTTTATATTATTTCAATTTATGATGACACTTTGTCGCTTAATTTATATGAATACACGCACAAACACACACACACACACATTTACATATCTATACACTTTTTTTTTTATAAATATAGAAAAGGAAGAAAGAAAGTATAAAGGATTTTTATCAGAGTTGAATAGAATTTTGCGCATGTGCCGTGAACAGCAAAACCAACAATAATAACAATAATAATAATAATAACAAAAACAACAATAAGCAAATTAAAAACTAAAGTGAATAAATTTTTTTTTCTTTTTCATTCACAACACAAAACAAAATGAATTACTAGAACATGAAATAAAATATATTTTTGTATGCTACTGCTTTTTCATATTTTACTTCTTCTACTGCTTGCTCTTCTTCTTCTTCTTCTTCTTCTTTTTTTTTTTTAGAATATTTTATGGATGGAAAAGAAAATGCTCAACTTTTGTGTGTTGCCTTTTTCTTTATTCCTTTATTTTTAATTTTGTCTATTTTCTTCTTCTTCTTCTTCTTCTTCTTTATTTTATATTTTTATGGTTTTTGAGCTTTAGTAGAGTTTCTTTTGTTATTGTTGTTGTTGTTATTATTGTTGATAAATCTATATTTATTGCTTTGGCATAAGTTTTTTTTTCTCGTTGCACGCATCTCTCATAAATTTATTTTATGCCGTGAAGAAAATTTCAAACAATAAACAGAATAATAAAAAATTAAAGAACTTACACGAAATTTACAAAAAATATAAAAAATTCTGGCAAAACAAAAAGCAAACATAAATAAATAATTTCAAAAAAAAAAAACAAAATTTCATCTGTAAAAGTTTTACATTTTACATTTCTCTTATTCATTTAATCAAAAGCAAAAGAAATAGAAAAACAAAAACAAAAAGAGATGAGATGAAATTCATAATTATTTTGTCCATTGAATTGAAGTTACTCTAATTTGAGAAAATGTTTTGTGAAGTGCTGGAACAAATATGAAAAAGAAGAAGAAGCAGAAAAATGCTGCCCTTTAAAATTAAATCCAAATTGTGTTAATTTCAAATGGGTATCAAAAAAAAAAAAGTCTCCAAATGGCTGGCACTAAATTTCTTATTAATCCATACAAAAGCAGCCTTGATTTTGTTTCCCTTTAGCCATTTTCCTTGAATGAAATGTACTTTTTTAAGAGCTCTCATTGTACAAGAAATCATATGACATTGAATTTTTTTTTTATTATAAGAAACAGAAAAACAAAACAAAATGATAATTATAGCAATAATAATTTAGCAGCACAACACTTCATAAAAGTCCAACACAATCAATATTTCTTCATTATTATTATCAATATTTTTATTATTGACTCACATAATAAAAATATTGCAAGAAAAAAACCATAACAAAAAAAAAACAGAAACTTTGCTAAGAATACTAATGAAGCAATAAATAATTTATTTTTCATTCTGTTAAATCACAAATCGCAAATCGCATATCACAAATCATAAATCAAATTGGTGAAAAATTTTGTATAAATGAAAAAAATCCAAGAAAATTAAAAATATTAAGTTGAAGCAGACACGCAAGTTCCTTATGGAATTATGGAAAAATTTAACTTTAGCGTAAGAGCAGAACTGAACAAAATATTTTAGAAAAAAATAAATTAATTGAAATGGAATTTTTTTTGCAGCAAAAAAATTTTAAGCCACTTCAAATTGTTTAAAATTGTACAAATTTGCTAACTAAGAGAACTCTCAAAAAAAATTAGATACTTCAAAAATCCTACAAAATTGAAGAAGCAGAAAAATGCTTTCGATTTCATAAATTTTGAATTAATGCTGTTTAAATTTTAAAAGTTTTGCTAAACTCAAAACTAAAAGAAAATTGCTTTTTCTTTTAGTTTGAACCGATACAAATTGAAATTAAAAAGTTCTCTTAAAATGTACAAAAAAAAATTTCTAATTAAGTCAAGTGCCTTTAAAATGCATTTCATTCATTCGTGGCTTTCAACATTCGTAAAGCAAGTTCTCACTTCAAAATATTTCAGCGAAGTGGAATTTCAGTAATTTCAGACAGATTTATAAGAACATGGTTGAATGGATAAATAGACGGATGGATGGACATCTGTCATGATGCCTTAAATGGGCCATATACCAAATTCAATATTACCCCAAATTTGACATTTATATCGAGTTGTGGTACCTTCAATACAAAGTAGCAATTTAAAGCTCATTTTGCTTTTTGTTGAAAAGCAAAGCCGCCCTAGAAGTTTCGTTTAGGGAAATAGAACCGTCGCTTGATAAACTTAATCTCTTTGATAAGCAAACAGAGCTATGAAGAAGTCAATTCCCATATTGAATAAATGATCCCATTGACATTGACTCCCGACTTTATATCCAAACGGACTTGGATTCCTTTAAAAGCTGGAATGGATTATTGCAAGGGCTGCCACTGTGGCCACAGGATAACATTGTGAAACTTTTCCCAGATTAATAGGCCAAATTTTTTCAAAAAGAAATTTTTTTCAGATTAATATGCCAAATGCGTGAGATATTGCAGTTGGCTTAGTGAATACCAAAAATCATTGTCATTGTCAATTAAGTTGCCTGAAAATAGCTTGTAACGTTTAACGTTCATTTTTTTTTTATTTGCTTTTTGACTCTTCTTATTTTCTATTGAAATTTTTCTTCTATGTCTCACAAACAACTTCCATCTATTTCCAATTTATTTAAATATACTGCTTTTTTTTCTGAAGTTTTTCCGTTTTTCTGCCACTAACGCAGTTGGCATTTTTGTTTGGTTTTTACATTTTTTTTTTTTGATTTTTTTGCTTTTCTATTTGCAGATATTTCATTTCATTTTTCTTATTATTATTATTATTTTTTTTTTGGTGTTTCTTGTTGTTTGCTTTGTTTACTTTCAAAAAAATAATGAAGACATCGCTTATAAATTATCATTTATGTATAATATAAAAATATGAATGTTCTTGTGTGTATGTGTTTTTATGTTCAAAATTTGATGGTTTTTAATTTAATGTGGGTTTTGATCTCTACACTGAGAGAAAAAAAGATGTTGCTTAAAAGAAAAATTTATGGAAATGTCAAATTGAAGAGGAATAGACTCAAACATTTAATTCCATAGAGTTTATTACAAATACCGTCAGAGGGCGTTAAACGTAATTAGACTCAGGACTCAAAATATTATGAAAATTGCTCAAAAATTCAAAACTCTGTTGAGCTGTTATTGATGATCCCCAGGCAATCACTTTTAAATTCATTTACTAACAAACATTAAGCGACCTACAACATTTTTTGTTTGTCTGTTTGTTTTTTTTTTGGTTGTGTTTTTTTTTATTTTCTTACTTGAGTGCCTTTCACATAAAATCATGTTGAAATAAAATGAGAAGAAAAAAGCAACAACAATAATAATACCAGCATCAACCAAAAAAGCAAAAAAAAAAAAAAAATAAAACATTGAACATTTTTTTAGAGCACTCAATTTCTGCCATTCACTAAAAATATTTTCATTACATTTTTAATGGCCTCATTTGAGCGTACACAGTTTGCCTTTTTTTTTTATTTATTCTGTTATTCATTTATTTTAAATTTTTTTGAACCTTCAAACAAAATAAAATAAAATACAATAAGAACCAAAAGAAAAAAAAAACGGAGGAAAGAATAAAAATGTTAACTGAGTTCAAAAATTTTTGAATTGAAGAGAAAAAATAAAGAGCAACATATTTTTGAGTTAAAACAGAAATTTAAAGGATTCATTTATAATTTGACTTAATCAAATTTTATTAGTTATAATTTGTAGTCGATTATTTGAAAGAGGGCTTGAGAAGCGCCTGCTTTATTTGTAAAAATCAAATTAATAAATAAATTGGTTCATTTGATTAGTTAAGTTTCTAAAGTTCTCTTTTTGTTATCTAATTCAAAATTTTTAACATTCAGAATATTCAGTCACAAAGCAGATTTATAAACGGGCATGTAACTTCTAAGATTTTCTTAAACTTTGAATCAGTTGTGCTTAAAATCTGAACGGATTGGACAAATTAATTAACGCAAGTGCTTTAAGGGCATTTTAAACTCTCTTCAGCACATTGAAGGGTTCAGCTTATTTTAGGGATTATGAATTTGTAAAATTGAGACTAAATCGAACATTAAGAGAAGTCTCAGTTTACGCATAATTCTACTAATTTTTTTAGAGTTATAACCAAAATATGATTGGAAATGAAATTGTGCCAAATTATAGGACGTAACATCTTTGAAAATCTTTGGGTTATTTCTCATTTAAAAGGGCAAATTTATTTTTTTGCTTTTATATGAAAAAATTTATAGATTTTAAGGAGAAATTTTATAAATGAGATGGTTATCACTTGACATTTTCTGTTAGCTCTAAAAGGACCCACATTGTTTTCACTCCATTTCAATTCAAATGTAAACTCGCTCAAATCTAATGAATTCGCTTTTAGTGATTCATTTTGTTCGACTATTTGAATGAACAAATTCTCGTTATTGTTCACAAATGAACCTCAAATATTCAATAATTTTTAATATTCAATAATTTCGTAAATGTTTTATTGAAATTTAGCTATTTCATTTCTCTGACTGGCCCTTTCAACTCACCATTTAAGAAAATTTTTATTTTCTCACAAAACAAAATTTTTGTTTCCTCACAAAATAAAGAAAACTAATACAAAATAAGTTAAGAATTTCTTTTTGATGGCGGTAAATTGAAATTTACCAAAAAAAAATTTCTCTTAACTTTTTTCAAGTCTTCAAGTTTTTTAATAAAACTCACGAACTTAAAATATTCGCATTTATATACTAAAAGTAAATGAAGGAAGTAAATAGAATTGCTATATTGTGCTAAGTTGAATGAATTTTGTTAGATTTTTGGTTACAGCCCGCAAAGAAAAGAATTTAAGTCATAAATCAAAAACAAATTTATACAATTTCATTTGCTGAATAAGCGAAATCTATTTGTATAAACTCTCTCTCATTGCATGCATATATAAATATGTATACCCATACACACATACACACACACATACACATATAAAATTTTTCATATAAACAATAGAAACGAGGACATAAATATCTAGGCCGTTTGCTTCTTTTATACGATTACAAACATATACATTAGCACATTCACATATACATATATACAGCCGCACATATACACTTACACTTACACATATACACCCACCACACACGTATAAATTTATTCATAATTTCAAATGAGTAAGTAAATGATTTTGTTATAAGTTTTCCAATGTGTTATGTATGTATGTATGTATGTATGTGTGTGTGTGTGTGTGTGTGTGTGTGTGTGTGTGTGTGTGTGTGTGTGTGTGTGTGTACAAAATGTTTTGTCTGTTTTGTTTTTGGTAAAACGGAAAAAAAAAAAAAAAACCAAAAAAAAAAAAAAACAGCAAAATATTTGGGTAACTGGGTTCTGGGTTCTGGATTCTCAAGTGAGCACACTTAATGTGAGCGCACAAGAAAAATCAATAAATGGAATGTTTATATTTTTTTTTTGTTATTAAGTCGCCTTCAATTTGAACAAAATTTTAAGTAACGAATTCAGTTTCAATTATTATTCAAAAATTTTGAACTTTTCTAAAAATACATTTTTTTTTATTAAAAAATTCTAATTTTTTTTTGTGACATTTTCCATTTTGTTTATTTTATATGAAAAATCAGCTTAAAATGAAAAGGAATTATGAAGGTTATTTGGAAATGAAAAAGCAAGAATTAAAGGTCGTATGAAAAAATTTATCAAGTTCATGATCTCAAATAAGCAAGCGGCTATGGTTCTCAACATAACCCGGAGCATTTCTTAGCAATTAAAGTTATTGCTTAATGTAAGAACAAAAATATTTTTGAAATTTTGTTTAAAATCTGGCACTTACATTCACATTAGATCATTGATTTTATTGTTTAATTAATGTGCTTGAGAAAGATAGAGAGAGAGAGAGAGAGAGAGAAAGAGAATGAATAAGCGCTTCGGATTATTTGTATGAAATTTATCTTGAAAAGTTGGCGGAAAATGTTAAAATGCTTTCTACCGGTTGGTTGGCCCTCACACAAATTATTGTTGTTGTTGTTGTTGCTGCTTAATTAAACATTTATTATTAAACTCAAAATGACTTGACTCTTTTTGTTTGTTGATTAGTTGTTGGTGTTGTTTTAATCGTTTAGCCTTTTTTTTGCAATACTTTTAATGGGCAACACATAACTAACTTTTTTTTGTCGATTTTCTGTTTTCAAATCTTTAAAAGTACGGAAACTAAAAACTCGCATTCTGATGTTTAAATGAAATGAAAATGTTTGAAATCGATTTTAATCCAAAAAATTTCATTCCTTTTTTATGCCCACTTATTTTTTTTTAATTTCTTTTTGATGCATTGAACTTTTTTTTATGTCAAAATTTATTGTAAACGGTGAAATTTAAATCTTAAGCATAATTCAATTCTAAAATTATAAAAATGCTTATAACGATTTTGTATTAATGTTAATTACAAAATTTTGAAAGATTTTCAAAAATTGACAATATCGAAAAATTGAATATGATTTGAAAATGTTTCAAGAATTGAAAATTTAAAAACTCTGAAATCCCAATAACTTTTGGAAAAGCCCTATTTATAAGAATCGGTTTTAAAAATTGGTTTTTTGTTTAGATTCGATATATATATGCTCGATTTATTTAAAGAAAACCAACCAGAGGTTGGAGGTATGACCATTTTATCATTAGATTTGTAACACCAAAAAAGAAATGTTGGAGAATTTAGAAAATGCATGCACTCTTGATCAGTTTCAACTTCTGAATCGATTTAAATATGTCTGTCGATCCGTCTATCTGTCTGTCTGTCACTCTGTCCTTGTGCTGATAACATACTCCTGGTAATCAAAAAAAAATATATTAAACTCACATTTGACACATCGAAAACATCAAAAGTTCTGGTACGCAGATTGTTATTAAAAATGGGCAAAATCTGTCAAAAGACACGCCTACAGTGCAAAGTAAACTGAGAACATCTCAATTTTTTTTAAGCAAAATTTGAAAACTGAAAATGTTGAAATTTTGTAAGGCCGTGGGCCTAAAATAGCTCTTTGAAAGTTATACAGATCAGCCACGCCCACCTGTTCTTATTCCTTTTATGTTTACGTTTTCTATTTATTTCAAAAAAAAAAATTGAATTAGCTTTAAATCGGACTCGTAATTCTCGTGTTTGGATGATGGGTGGTTCTCAAAGATAAATAATAAAATAATTTTCTTACTTGTTTAATTCTGAAAATGATTGCCCTAAATGCAAAAATACAGATAAGCATTTTTTTTGATTTTTGAAATTCAAATAAATAAAAAGGACTGATTATTATTATGATTTATTCAAATTTAAAGAATCTTATTATTATTATTATTATTATTGTGTGTGTGTGTGTGTGTGTGTGTGTGTGTGTGTGTGTGTGTGTATGTGCGTGCGTTAAAATATATAATGTCAATTTGTTTATGTTCTTGTTTGTTACGTTTTACTATTTTTTAATATTCCAGCAAATTTTCAACCAACAAAATATTTTTTTGCATTTTACTTCACTTTCATTCATTTCTCATTTACTTTGTAAACATTTATTTATATTTGTAAATGTTTTTACATAATTTCCAAGTGTTAATTTCTTCATAAATTATGTGACAATAAGCCAATAATTTATTAAAATTCATAAACAATAACAACAACAATAAAAAAACAACTAAATAAATTGCAAACGTATAAACTAAATATCAAATAAAATAAAATGAAATAAAATAAAATGAAATGAAAAAAATGAAATGAATTTTTCTTTTTTGGATTTCTATTTATTGAAAATTTGTTAAAATAAATTAAATGAATAAAAAGCAAAAGAAATTTTTAAATTATAAACTTTTGAAAAAAATCCATCTTAAATTCATCTCTTCAATAAAAAATTAATTTTTTTTCCGATTTATTTTGAGTGAAATTTCTTTAATGCTTTGCATAAAAATTGTTAGTACTTGAGGCAGAAACATGCACTTATTCCATATTATGTCTAACCTCTCTGTCTGTCTATCCGTCTGTCCATGATAATTTATTCTCAAAACTCAGAAAGCAACTTTAGTGAAATCTTAATAAAATGTTAAAGCCAAAAAGCCTTCTGACCAATTTGACCAAAGTCAGGTCCTGACTTTGGTCAAATTGATTAGAATTAAAGCTCTTAATTTATTTAATGTTTTGAATAAGTGTATCAAAATTCTAGATTGGTTGATTTAAATTTGATAACTTTTAAATGATTTTCTTTTAAATGAACTTTTTAAATCCCTCAAAAATCATCCAGAAACTCTTCCATTTCCTGGAGTTCTTTAATTATTTAATTGATTGAAGCACAATAATGTGTAGGGTAGTTAAAAGTCGGCCATGATCGTTTATAACATTTTTAATTGTTTTTACAATCTATTTTCATTATGAATGATTAGCGTGTCAACAAGTTATTTTTTCAATAATTCATGATAATTTTTGACATGTTTTTTTCTTTTAACTTCTTCTTCTTCTTTCTCTTATTTTATCTATTTAAATGTTATAGTTACAATTTTTTTTATGAACATTTTTTTTTTGTTATTATTCTTAAGGCCTCGTAGTCGTTTTGGTTTATTATTATGAAGTGAAAAATTGTTAATAACTTCATTAGAGAATTAACGTTACAAAATTTTCTTTATATATAAATTATATGTATTATTGTAATAAGCATGTAAATTATTTACATATAACAAATTTATTTATGTGTAATAACGATAATAATTTACAATACGCTTCTACTCAATTGAGCTTCTTTTTTTACTTTTTTTTCAAGTATATTTTACAGAGAGTTTATTAAATAAAATAAATTTAAAAAAATGTTATAGAGACCAAAAAAATATGGCAACAAAAAGAACAATAACATTGGCAATAATAACAATAACAATAACAATAACAATAATGATTATAATCATTGCATCATTCATTCATTCATTCATTCTCTCATTCGTTCATTCGAGGCAAATTAGTTGAAAATCTCTGTTTAAATGGCTCAAATTTATATGAAAAATTATTAAAAGCGGGTGTATGTATGTATATGTGTATGTGTATTGAAAATTTCATTTCATATATATTTACAAAAATATTATAAAATAATTATAATAATAATAATGCGTGTGTAAAATAAAGTGAGAGCATTTCGTAAATTTCATAAATTGCCATAAAATTATTGGTTAACATTTTGTTTATTTTTACAACAATTATTATTATTATTATTATTATAATGATTATTTTGTCGTTTTTTTGGTGTTGTTGTTATAATTGTTGTTATATAGAAAATGTGTAAACAAATGTGTAAATTTACAAATGTGTAAATTACAAATATGTCAAAATTCATAAATAAATGAAGAACTGAATGCTTGACTGAATGAATGTGGATAAATGTGTGAATGAATTGAGCAATTGATTGGATGATTAAATGAACAAAATGATTTCATGAAATATTAAATATAAAAGTGCAAACATTTTCATACATACATTGAAAAACTGATGTAAAGAATGATAAGTAAATAAATGAATTGAGAAGAATAAAAATGTACAAATGAATGTTTGAAGGTTTACTTGGTCTCTTCTTAATTTATTAATTTTGATTTTTATTACCTTCTTTAAATTGTTAAAGAATTTGAATAAATTTTATAGTAATCTATAATTTCATGCATAAAAAATTTTGTCTAACTTGGCAGAATTAACTAAAAATTAATTTCATTTATTAACTTGAATGATATAAATTTATGCATTAATGAATGTATTTAATTTTGTATGGGAGTGTGAATGAATGTTTGTTGTAGTGCGTGCCATTATCTTATAATTATATGCATTTAATATGATTCTAGATGCCTTTCTATATCGATTTGTTTAGATGATTATTTAGATGATTAGCATCATTAATATTTTTTTAATGTAGTTTGCGTTTTTATTGAAAATAATAATTAAATAGTTACGTTTTTATTTTCTTGCATGCACAATTCATATACAAAAAAAAAATTAATAATAATTCATATTTATATATTTTTCTTTTCTTTTGTCTTTACAATTTTGTAAACCGCCAACCATCCGGAATTTGTTATTTATTTTTATTATAAAAGATTTGAATCAATTAAAATGAAATACGAAAAATAATCTAATAACTGTAATCGGACATTTCATACTCAATTTGCTACACATTTAGTCACTCATCCACTTAAACAACCATCCATTTGTCCATTGATCCATCATTCTGTCTTTTCAATTATCTGTCTGTACGTGTAACCACCTGATAGGTCCAACCATTCATTCAACTTCCTCCAGCTGATAGTTTGAATTGATAATTTCATATATGAGAAAACGATTCTACGATAATTTACCTTCACAGGGAAAACAAATTAAATCGATGGATCTTATCGTTTTATTAATTGTGATTTACAAGAAACTAAAAAATTAAACTGATCAAAATTTTGTAATATTAATAAGACATACAATAATGTATGCCACGCCCCCTTGTAATTTATAGCATATCTATATCGAAAATTTCTTCTTAATTATGTATAAATTTTTTCTAACAAAATTCAGATGCAGCGAGCAGATTTAGAAAGGTGCAATTTGAAAATTTACTTTTGTCTAAATAAAATTTTTCTATCTCTATCTTGTTGTTGTTGCCCTGTGTTTTTTTTTAAATAATAATTAATATACAATACACATAAATACAAAATAATTGCTAAGTATTCTATGGAATTTAAGGAAACACTTAAATTACATAAAATTATTTAAAAAAAATTTTTTTTTTTTGAAAAAAAATTTAATACTATATAATTTTTTTTTTGTTTTTTGATTTTGTCTTTTTTTACCTGGTATTCAGTGAGACCATGACTATAGGACTCTAGATTTTAGATGTGGAGCCTGACTCGTTTTATTTTATATTTTTTTTTTTTTGCATAAAAATGAAACGAAGTTTACTAAAGTAAAATAAATTTTTGCGAAAAATAAAACTCATTTAAGACCAATTTTGAAATTGAATTATTCCAAATTTTTAGAATTACTTTATTTCTTTGTGATTTATAAAATTGAAATTTTGAAAAAATATAAACTTCAAGAAATTTTTTTCTACGAAATGTTCTCTTAATTAAATTTACTTAATTTAACCAAAAACAAAAAGAAGAAATTACAATAATAACAAAGAATAATTAATTTAAAAAAAATTGAATTTGCTTGGATTTGATTTTGAATTTGAATTTTAACTAAATATGTATAATAAAATGTACAGAGAAAATAAAAAAAAAAATTAAGAGAAAAATTAATGATACTTACCTAACCAATCTGGTAGAAGTGAGCCCGCAAGAGATTCTGAGTATCTCTTACCTGAAATAATGAAAAGAAGAAAAAAGAAAACAAAACTAATTAAAAGAAAAATCAAATGCTTTGTATTTGCCAATTTTTTCAATTCATTCACAAAAACCAAAACCAAATGATTAATAAATAAATAAAATTAAAATAAAGCAAAATAAAAAAATTAGGAAAAGTAGAAAAAACCTAAAATTTAAATATCTAACAGTGAATAAGTGTGTAAGTGATATTGAATAAGAAATTTTGAAGTAATTACAAAAAAAAATTAAAATATTTTGTTAAAAAATTAAATGTAAAAAACAACTGTAAAAATTTTTTCAACTTTGTACGTTCTCTTTATAGAAAAACAATTAAATTATTCATACAATAAAATTTTTTCAATTTTTTTTTTAAAATTTTACAAAACATTTAATCTAAAAGCATGAATTTTATATTTCAATAAAATCGATATTTAAATTGTTTTAAAATGGTTGCATGTGTCAGTTTTTGAAATATTTCGAATAAACTTAATGTAACTAAATAATTTCACTTTAATTAACATTCTCCATACTTTAAAGGGAAATTATGTCAATTTTTCAAAACTGATCAATAAAATTTAATAGAAAATACTTTGCTATATGAAACAAAAAAAGTCAATCATTTGAACGATTTGAATTTGAATTTTTTATGAAGGCAATTTTGATTTGCTTGATATTATCCAATTTATAATATTTCCCTTTAAACAGCTAAAATACGTAATAACTTAATATTTGGTCTTAGTTGGACCATTTTTGGCAAGCTCTACTCTTTCGCAAGACTTTCTTCTAATATTTCGCATATTTGCATTTATTTAGTTACATCTCAAACATTTTAAGGTATAAAATATAAAATATATATGCAGTCGGAACCACTTGAGATGGATCTACCGTTTCTTCAAATGATGATCCCCACATAATTTCTCTTGTTTCGTTATCTGTTGCAAAGTTTAGCGATATTTCAATACAATTTCATAAGCAAACGCCTCTTGGTGCAAAAATGAATAGAATGAAATATGGTTCAGATTTTTTAGACTTTGGAACAGTTTACATGTAACAAATTCTTTCAATTCTGAGTACATTTGTATGAAAATTATTATTATTTGACAAACATCGATCCATATTTTGAATATCAATTCATCTAACAAGCATTTTAAATTATTCAAATATTAAATTTTCTTTTTATGTTTTTAACTTGAAATTCATTCTCTTGACATTTTAATAATATTTCAATTCTTTCAAAATAAAGTTCCAAACAATTGCAAACTTTTTTTTATGTAAAGCTTAATTAGCATGACACTTCCATTGAAAGCAGTGACACTGACATTTGATATATTTATAATATTTTAAAGAGAATTAAGTGTCAGTCAGTTCTATAATTGTGTAAAGTCTTTCATTTAAAGGTCTTTATTAAATAATTTTATTCATATTTATATTAAACGTTTATAGTTTGCTGATAAAAATGCGGAAAATACGGAACTTTGAATACCTTTCAAATATTTTTTTTTATCTCTCTCACACACACACACTTTTAGTTGAATCGTTACTCTATTATTATTATTATTAGCTTAAAGTTTTTTCTTTTTCTTCCTCTTCTTCTTGTACATTGAAAAACTAA